>JAXIVJ010001403.1:10000-139554 GCA_036785665.1 Chirona hameri
AAGGCTGAACACCTAAGTAAGAAGCATGTACCTAACCTACACATGCGAGCAAACAAAAACATAAGCAATACTATAAACTTTAAAGCCAGGCAGCTATTTTCAGTCCGATTCCAGACTCCCGAGTCTACCTACACCACAATTAATATTTCCACTCACAGGGTATCAGTATGCATAACTTAGAAGTCTGCGAGATATAATTAACAGGATATAACTTATAAGAAGACCTTGGAATAGCCATAATTAACACAGCGTGTTTACTGTTTAGAGGCGTGATTTTATCAAGGCCTTACATATGATCCTACCATCCCGAGAGTAAATTAAAATGGCATATAAAATGACGTCTTCAGTTAATCACTAATCACATCGATATGCTTGATTGTTTTATTAATATGTTTAATTAAATCCATACCCTTTCTTGATAACTGACAAGTAATTGCTGCTTAAAAATACTAATATTTAAATACAAATATTAATAAAACATTAAACTATGCCAGACAGCTCTCATGAATATTTGCAGTTATTCAAAACCCTGTAGAAATTTAAATGACGTCATCAAATCATAAAAATAGGCGGTTAGTTATTACTAGATTTCAGTGTTAGTGGGGCCATGGGCCTAAAATGGCGCGACGACTAAGACGCCCATCATAGATGATCCCTTAACACTATAATATTGCTCAAATAGGACAGTGGTGAAATTATAGCAATTAGATTTATAATAATGTATTATAATAGCAAATTTAAAGTTCCAAAACATAATGCTTGACGTTTCGCTTTTTAAGGCGAATAGAACATTTATTTAAATTTTGCAGTTATTATTTGTATAAAGCACTGTGAAATAAATTGCGCCGCAGATGAGACATTGATATTTTGGCCAAATCTTGCAAAATTTGTTTATGATTTAGTTTTGATATGGTATATGCCCCTAGGATTTATGGAAAAGTGGGTGCGTTTTTGAGGATTTTTCGTGTGAAAAAGTGTGTCGTGTACTGTGAGTTTATGAACCAAGTATGAGTTAGGTACCTATCTAAGTACTTGGGTAGTACTGCGCAAGAAACCCTTAACCCTACCAGTACCAAAATACCTAGTCAGGTTAGGGCTGATTGAAGTGGCTTTGTGCCCACTGGAGTTGGACACAAAGCCTTGCTTTCTTCACGCAGAGATGGCCACAGCTCAGGACACAGAGTTTCATATAATTGGCCATTAAGGAAATAGTTCACTTCGGAGAAAAAAAAATCAGAACACGATTTTATTAAATTTTTTAATACAGTTTCTTTTTTTCTTTTCAAAATGGTCCTACATCGCGCCAATTCAGGACAGAAGGTTGTACATTATTAATGTTATGGTGTGCATTATTGGTCTGCGCATGCTCAGACCAGTGCTGGCACTCTCAGACGGTACGGTATATCATATATGCGCCGCATTTCTTCGCGAAAAAGTCAAATATCTTCGGGTGGAGTCTTTTCAGCCAAGACAAGTTGCAAATAAGGATTTCTCAACACGAGCTACAAAACTGCTATTTCAGTTCAAAATCCCATGTTGAAGGTGAACTATTTCCTTTAAGTGCCTGGTGTGTCCACAGGGCACAGATGAATGCTGGGCCGCTGGGATATTTTTTTGGATAGTTTATGCTGTTCGACCAAAAAAGAACGATTCTTTGCGCAATGAATGATTCAATCAGCCTATTTTCTCTATGAATGATTCAATCAGTGACTCACAACAGGTTTGCGCATGAGGTGAATCGATTCATGAGCGATTCATTTGAAATAAGCGAAATAAGAATGATTCAATCAAAAGTGGTCGATTCACATTGAATCGTTGACAAGTCTGTCTCGAAGGCACCCGTTTACGAAACAGCGTCGGAAGAAAAGTGTCGCGGCCAGTTTCTGGGGCATTCATCTCGCGAGCGGATGTCCGGAGCGGCCATGCCCTGGCGAGTGTCGAGGACGGCTGGTGTCTGTCAGAGGTCATTTGGATCGGGGTGAGAGAGAGAGATCAGGAAGGCGCGAGCTCCGACTGTATCTAATTTACCATCATGCCAGCTCAGGTGATCAACCGGCTCCAATTAAACAAATGTTTTGTAGGGAGAGGCTCCAGCGGCGGGTGAGCGCTGCAGAAGGTCGGGCGAAGGGAGGCAGGCTCACATCGCCGCAGCCGACGCAGACTTCTCTAAACAACCATTTCTTCCCCTCGCTTTGATATTATTTTCCCTTTAACCATTTTTCCTTCAAGCTCATTTCACGTATTCTGTTAAAATTAAAATAACAGTAATCGTTACTTTTTAACTGTCATTTCTCACTGTAGTGATCAGCATTTCACAATCAATATTTAATCTAAAAATCTGCGCAGTGGGGCTGTAAATAGAATAACAGAAACAGAACACCGTTAAAGGAAATGGTTCACCTTCGGAATTTTTTTCAGAACCCGATTTTATTATATTTTTTAATACAGTTTCTTTTTTTCTTTTTAAAAATGGTCCTACATTGCGCCAATTCAGGACAGAAGGTTGTAAATTATTGATTGTATGGTGTGCGTTATTGGTCTGTGCATGCTCCATGGCAGTGCTGGCACTTTCAGACGGTACGGTACATCATATATGCGCCGTATTCCTTCGCCAAAAAGTAAAATATCTTCGGCTGGAGAGTCTTTTCAGATAAGAAAATTTCCCGATAAGGATTTCTCAACACGGGCTACAAAACTGCTATTTCAGTTCAAAACCCCATGTTGAAGGTGAACTATTTCCTTTAAAGGGACATTGCCACCTTTCTGAAAGTTGTCAAATATACGCCGGTTGTACCCGAAAATAGGAAGTAAGTGCTGCTGAAAACGATGGTGATGTTTTTTCTCGAAAAC
This sequence comes from Chirona hameri, assembly GCA_036785665.1. Classification (NCBI taxonomy): domain Eukaryota; kingdom Metazoa; phylum Arthropoda; class Thecostraca; order Balanomorpha; family Balanidae; genus Chirona; species Chirona hameri. Next base: position 12,851 of record JAXIVJ010001403.1, read on the forward strand.
GACACTTAACTTGATAAAAATTAAGTTGTTTAAATTTGGGATGATGACGTCATATTTAGCTCTAGAGAGCTATATAGAAAAATCCTTTACGCTGCCAAAATATGGCACATTTTTTCTAGACAATTCTGGCGCTTTGAATACAAAACCAACCATTGAACGTATGCTTCTTCGTACACCACCGTCAAACTAGGAGCAGATTTATTCCAAATGTAGTTTGATATTTGAGGCATCTCGATTTCGCTGAAAATTGATACACTGACCATATCCAATACGCTGATCACGAATCCAATGTTTTTGATCTGGGATTGTTTCGTACCTTACGAAATACGGACGGTCATACATACATACGAACAGGGACGTCGGAACTATGTTCAAGTTGGGGGGGGGGGGGGGGCGGAGGCATTCTGAAGGCGATTCTTTCCATGCAACGCCCATAGGCGTAATGGTAAAATCCAAAATGTTGGGGGGGGGGCGGCTGCCCCCCTCCCCCCTGTTCCTACGCCTATGCATACGTAGGTCCGCCGGGTATCTCGATTTCGCTGAAAATTGTTCCACAAACCATATCCGATGCGCTGATCACGAATCCAATGTTTTTGGTCTTGGATTTTCGTATCTTACGAAATACGGACGGTCATACATACGAAGGTCCGCCGTGTATCTCGATTTCGCTGAAAATTTGTGTACAGAGTACAGACCATACAGCATACTTAGGACACTGATCACGAAATCTTCCGTTTGATATTCCGATTTGTATTCTTGATGATTTTATTTCGCAGACAGTGTAATGCTTTCTACATTTATTTTCGTATCGCAGTGCAGGGAACAGTTAACAGTATCATACACGACATTGTGCCCACCCTTGACTAGCCAGATGCAACAACCTGATCAACTATTATCAAACCGAAATGTGCTTCCTTCACGAATAATGCGACAAAATGCATCCTTTGGTTACCAAAACCACACGACAGTGTCCCTATTCAGCCTTTACCGAGCAAAATAAAAAAGGTACCGTACAACACAGCCATCCAGATTATTTAAATGAGAACGATCTGCTTCAGGCAAAAACGCAGGTGAAGGGAAGGGAAATTGGCCGGCCGGAAGCGGGCGGCCACCTTGCTGCGCTCGGTCAGCTGGCCAGCCCTGCCTGCCTCCTTCGAGGGACGCTTGGCCGCTGAGCTCGGCTCCGACTCGGACTGGGGCAGACGCTTCTTTACCGCCTGTGGGTAGAGAGGGGCGGTCAACTCAAGGGGGGGAGCTCAGGTCATGGCACGACCACACCAACATACAGTACAACAACCAGTGTACAACAACCTGGATCAGACACAGCAGCAGGTCACATGGGATCAGACACAGCGGCAGGTCACACGGGTCAGACACAGCAACAGGTCAAACGGGTCAGACACAGCAACAGGTCAAACGGGTCAGACACAGTAGCAGGTCACATGGGTCAGACACAGTGGCAGGTCACACGGGGTCAGACACAGTGGCAGGTCACACAGGGTCAGACACAGTGACAGGTCACATGGGGTCAGACACAGTGGCAGGTCACACAGGGTCAGACACAGTGGCAGGTCACACGGGGTCAGACACAGTGGCAGGTCACACAGGGTCAGACACAGTGGCAGGTCACATGGGGTAAGACACAGGGTAAAACACTTTCTGTCAGTGCACCATCTTATGTACAGTATGACGTCACAGCATCATATGGTAACATCAGAAAAACAGAGGCATTGCGCACCAGGGCAGCATTTCCATATTTCTTCTGACGAAGCCGTTATTATTATAAATAGGTTAGATTAGGTTAGGTTGCATTAATACATCAGACAACTTATTTACGCTTTAGGGTTAGGTTTTGTCTACAAGATGGTCTGGGGGTCTGGGGTACAACAGCTCCCAGTAGGGCTGCAGCGCAGTGAGCGGATTGTTCTAAACGTTGGTCCCTGTAACCGTAATTGCTGTAAAGGTTAGGTCAGGTTTGATTATGTTATTATAATTTCTTCCTGACACACCCTGGTTAGGTGTAATGCCTTTGTCAGAAGAAATATGGAATTTTTGCTGTGGTGCACATTGCAGCTGCTTTTCTGATGTTACCATATGCTGCCATACTGTGAATGGAATTACACGGCGCACTGACAGGTACCTACCTGAGTCGAATATTACCTACCTGTATCACTTTTGGTCAAATAATCTTACATTTCCATAATTTATAATTTGCTCACTGAACAATGAACATCATCACTAGCAAACATATTGATAGAACACCACTGGTGGATACAGTTGCAGTGGAATACCAGTGGGCATAGCCCCTGCCAAATGTGAACAAAATGCAGAAAATTGGCATGTTTCAGCATTTCATATACAATATAAGCAACTTTTATTTGGTGAAATGTGTTTTGAAATCCTCCTCAGGGTAACGTAAAAGTACAATTTCCTCTTTCAATTTTGTAATGTGTCAAAACCTTCTTTTCAATCTTAAAATAATGGCACGTGGCACATTTTCCCACGTATTTTTTTTTTTACAAAAGTATCCGTCATAGGCGTCTGATTACCCAAATATTTTTTATCCTAATGCTAAACAAATTGCCTTTTGTCTGGCTTATGCTCTTGTGATATTTGAAACGATAATCACAGCATAATTAGTGAATACGTTGATAGGAAAATAGGAACCTGTTGGCCCGTTAGCTGTTGGTAAATGAAATAGCATGACGACTCACCTGTACACCGTAGTATAAATCTTTGATTCGCCACACACAACACAGGGTATTCGAGGCATACCTGATTGCTCTTAAATTGAAATTATTGACTTAAAAAGATTCAAACTGGTCAAATGTTGATGGCACGGCGTAACACATCAATCAACAATCAAACATCACGATTCGCGATCATAGAAAATCAAGGTTTCATTCCAAACAAGTACACCCGGCCATAACGAGAGATGACGTCATCGGTACAAAACTCCATATAAGGGTGGGCCTTACTAAGGCCCAAATTTTAAAATCACAATTGAATTTCTCTTAGACCAGATATCTGTGTTTGTTTTCAATGTTACCCCCCTAAGTTTCGCTCTAAGGCCACTAACTTAGCTATCTCAACTCAAAACTAGTGTTAAGGTGGGAATGTCCCTTTAAAGGAAATAGTTCACCTTCGGAACATTTTTCAGAACACGATTTTATTATATTTTGTAATACAGTTTCTTTTTTTCTTTTCAAAAATAGTCCTACATCGCGCCAATTCAGGACAGAAGGTCGTAAATTATTAATTTGATGGTGTGCGTTATTGGTCTGCGCATGCTCCCTGGCAGTGCTCGCACTTTCAGACGGTACGGTACATCATATATGCGCCGCATTTCTTCGTCAAAAAGTCAAATATTTTCTGCTGGAGAATCTTTTCAGCCAAGAAAAGTTGCAGATAAGGATCTCTCAACACGGGCTACAAAACTGCTATTTCAGTTCAAAACCCCATGTTGAAGGTGAACTATTTCCTTTTAAGGCGGCCGCACACTACACATTCGGCGCCCGATATCACTGCGAAATTCCGCCTCGGAAAATCGCTGCGATACCGCTGAATATCGTCCTTGTTCCGGCGGATTCGGCGCTGTCTGCTCGCGAGATTTCGCCCCGCCGACCTACAGCATGTCGCAACCTGTGCCTACGGCCTGTCCCAAGGTAAATTAATGATGGCCATTTTTCGACGAAGATGTAAGTTTAGAACCACGAAACTTTTACATAATAAATTTCACAGCGGCAAGAGCATGCTGTGCAAAATTTGTACCTCTGTCTTGCATAGATTCGCCACTGTTAGCCTGATCAATTTTGTTGTCCGCGGCTCTGCGGCGTTCAGTCGCGGAAAAAAGCTCGTTCGAATCAGCTTTTTTCCGCCGGTCCGCAGATGGCCGGCCGACGACATTCGTCCGCGATTTTTGACGTTTCGGCTGACGCAAAGGCGGAAAGTCGCTAAAGATGCGCGGAAAGTCGAAGCGATATCGCGACCTCCGCTCGCCGAATAGCCTAGTGTGCGGCCGCCTTTACCAACGTGGAGACCGAAGCGCCTCCCTACAGATGACAAAAACGATGGAATGTAGGGTGTAGGATGACGCACACGTGCTGTATATGCTTCGGAAGGTTCTGCTATTCCGATTGCATGCCATCAAATGTCAGCATCATTGAAAATGTCTGAACGTGCAGATTGTTCGATGTTCCAATAGGCAACACGTCCTCGAAGGTTTTTAGTACCAATATATACTAAGAAGGGAAAAGGTTTTTAGTACGGATTGTTACTAAACGTGGCGCAGTTTAGTATCATGCCGTACTAATCAATGCATAGGTAGGTATGAAACTGAAATAAAGCAAGAAAGTTGGTCTGACAACGGTGACGAATCAAAATTGATGTTCAGAGCCAGGACAAACACACTTGATCTAAACCAAGGCTGTATAAACATCTAAACCATAAAAACAGATCAGAGGACAAGAAACAACATGCCCAGCATGCAGACTAGAAGAGGAAGACCTGGAACATTTTCTCCTACACTGTATCTACTATAGCCAAATCAGGAAAGACTATCCCTTCCTGGCCAGACCCTATAAGCAAGATACGAAAGATATCTTTCGTATCTTGCTTATAGGGTCTGGCCAGGAAGGGATAGTCTTTCCTGATTTGGCTATAGTAGATGCAGTGTAGGAGAAAATGTTCCAGGTCTTCCTCTTCTAGTCTGCATGCTGGGCACGTCTATAAAGTTGGCAACAAATTCAAATGCAAATTCGAGATCGATATTCGGCTGGGCGGACCCCTCAGAATCACTTGAAAGCTAAGCTCGGCAAGCCCTAAAAATAAAGTTATAGTGGATCATAGGTCAAGGTCACTTAGAGCGGACCCCTTTGATTTGCTTAAAATGTTGCACACTTATAGATCTTGACGTCCTGAATATGATTGGCATACAATCTAAGCTCGGCAAGCCCTATCAGCTGAGCTAGACTAGGTCAAGGGTCAGGGTCATTTGGGGTCAGCCAGGGCGGACCCCTAGGATTTCTTTGAAAGTTATTGACATGATATATCTTTACATCGTGATTATGATGATGAAACCACCAAGCTCGGCAAGCCCTAATAATGGAGTTATAAGGGGTCAAAGGTCAATGTCACTCGAAGCGGACCCCTTCAACCCTTCAATTTTACTAAAACTTAAGAATCAGGTACAGTTTTATGTTCTGAATACGATGGTTATAAAATCTAAGCTCGGCAAGTCCTAGAAAAGATTGTAAAATTATTGCAATAATCAGCAGTTTCAGTCAACTTTGTCTGACGAACGTGGACAATAGCAAGTCCAAGGCCAATATGGCGAGTCAACAAATCGGATCGGGAAAGAGGCTGTGTGTGTGTGTCAAGGCTATATATAGGGTGTGTGTGATGTTCGTGGCGTAGCATGTGTTAAGATAATTGCTTCCTGGGTGGGGGACAGAGGTTCAACCTCCCTTTGCGGGGCCTCTAAAAGGTTTATCTGACCCCCAATATCCCTTGAAACAGGGTGAGAGTTCCAATTAAAGGGAGTGTGCCTACTCACATCGCTTAGTTGGAGTTATTGACACTGGTCTATAGAACACAATTTTCTGAATTAAACCATTACTTCATTTCTCCAGATTCACCCTAGTTGCTGAGATATTCAAAGACTCCAGGAATTTGCTTGGGAGCAAAAAGTTATCGGGTAGACTCCAGATGGCTTCCCACTACTAAAAGCACTGCAACTATCGATTATACCGCTAGCATATCGTTATCACCGGCCAATAGCAATTCGAACAAACAGCTCGTGCGCGCTGATAGCAGCTGCCGAACAACAGAACCTGGGCGGCCATCACGCTTTTCGACGGTTTGTTTACATTGAACCAGACTGGTTATTAATGTGTATGCGATGTTCGGGCTCGCACTAAGAGCTGGAGTTTTCGCAGCAATTGGCCGCCAGGGACCGCTAGTGAGCCATGGTGTTTACCCTGGCTCACTAGCGGTCCCTGGCGGCCTGAAGCTGCTAAAACTCCAGCTTTTAGTGTCCTTCCAGTAACTTGACAATCCTGGCTGAGGCGTTGACAAATCTTGAAACGAACGATAACGGTCATTTGTGGAAATGCCGAATCAGTGCTTCGTCCGTAGTTGTAGATCAAGGCTGTATCAAGGCAATAGATAAGATACCAGAAATGTACTTATAAACAATGTCGCTGCTGTATAAACAAAATATTTATGACTACGAAGAAGCATCTCGATCGCTGCATCGCCCACCGGTACGTGTTGACATACGGTTTTGACTGATAGTAGTTTGAATACAAATAATTATTGAACACCAAAGCCTTTTGCCTATTATAATGTATTTTAAATATTAGGTCAAGGTAAGTCGCTATTCGTCATTGGCATAGGCCGTCTTCAGGTTATTCAGTAACCTGATTCGAATTCTTAACACAATAAATATGAAAAATCAATGGTTCATAATTTAAAAATGTTTGGTAGGTATTTTTAAGTCTATTTTCCAATTAATTAGTAACATTAACATGAGAAATAGACAGAACTGCAACTTAATCAGATTTGTAACCTGAAAATAGACTATGATTGAAACTCTGGTATTAGTTCAGTAATTCACTTCCCCAGTTTATGGTGTTCTTGAGGTCCTTAATAGTAGAAGAGTTGTCTGCTGACTAATATTATGACATACTGAACAGTGGGTTATCTTTCTTGTAGAGGTTGATTTTCCATTGGGTCTGCAGTGCTGGAATATTTTTATCTTTGCACTTTGCTGAGATGCAAAGATAAAAAGGTTTAACACACATTCAATGATAAAGGGAAATAATTTGTTATCTTTGCATCCCTCTGAGATATAAGGTCATGTGAGTTCCGACTAAAAATCAAGTACTGAACTGAACTAGACTGAATCAACCTCTACTTAAAAAAATATGGAATTCTTCATGTCTGCCTTGTGGAAGATAAAAATATTTCTGTGTGTTCCTGAATAACCTCGCTCCTTCATTGCTCGTTTTTTTTAGTCGCACGCTTATAAAATATATTATTATCTTCCACTCGGAGCCATGCAGAATTCTCTATACTGTCTGTCTACAAGATGGTCTGGGATGGGGTCCAGGGGGCGATGCCCACTCAGTGGGTTCCACAGCATAGCGAGTGAATGCGAGCGGAGCGTTCTAAACATGGGTCCCTATGACCGTAATTGCTGTACAGATTAGGTCAGGTTTGATTATGTATAGTTTTTGGTGACATAGTTTTGGTATTACTGGTACGCTTTTCTGCCTGTCGTAATACTACTCTCTTTCTTTGTATCCAATAGCTCCCGGTCGACGCGAGCTATTGGATACAAAGAAAAGAAAGGTCCATCAAAGATCGTGATGGACCGCAATAACCAGTACTTTCCATGATTGTGTTTGTCGCTGGCAACACCGGGCAATGTTTCCCAGGGCTGTTGACCCCGCCATGTCTTACATTACAAAACGGTTTCAGTTATTTTATATGCACTGTGGCACAAGAGAGGCGACCATGCTTGTACAGGAGGCAGCACAGCACTACCTGTCTCGTAGGTCCCCCTTGTTTGTTGCCAACTTAGACGCACGGAAATGTTTTGACCGATTATGGCATGCCGGCGTCCTGCTTCAGGCCAGTGACCACCTGTCTCGGCGAAGCTGGGCGCTCCTTGCGTCTTGGTACGCACATCTGACAGCGCGAGTCCGTTTTGGAGGGGCGCTGTCGGACGCCTTCGGCGTGCGCCGAGGGGTTAGACAGGGGGCGTTATTATCGCCGTGTTTAACCAACATGTTCTTGCTGCCGCTAATTCAGCAGCTTGATGACAGCGGCTTAGGTCCGCTGGTCTATGGTCATCACGTCCCGGTAGTTGCCTACGCGGATGATCTGCTCGTGATGTCCAGTAATACACGTGATTTGCAAAAAAATGCTAGACATTGTTACCAAATTCTCAATGAGTTGGAGGCTAGAATTTGTAAACTCGAACCCAAGCATGACCAAAAGTCATTGTTTCATTTTCGGAGCCGGACTCTTGGCTCAGCTGCCTGAGTGGCACTTGTGCGGACAGGCATTGTCGTACAGGGAGGAGACAGAGCACCTGGGAGTGCAGCTTCGCTCGCAGCTGCAAGGCGCCGATCACGTGAACGCGCGACTGCGCAGCGGTAGAGGGGCTTTCTTCGGTCTCACGCCAGCTGGCATGTTTAACTCGCACCTGCCGGCGGCAGACAAGGCCTACCTCTGGCGCGCTGTAGTGTCACCGGCAATGTTATATGGCTGTGCACTGTGCTACCTGAGGTCCGCTGACATTGCGCGCCTGGAGTCGTGGCAGGCGACAGCCATCAAATCTGCGCTACGGTTGCCTCGCATAGCACACCATACAGCACTGCTGGCGGCGCTACAGATACCTATTGTGCAGGTAGTGCTTCGCCGCGCATTATTCAATGCCTTCAGCAATGCATTTCGCGGTGATCATCGCCTTCGCTGTGTTTTATTAAGCAGTTTGGCGCGTGTTGCCCTCAACGCGACTTCCACGTGCAACACGGGTTCGCTGGCAAATTATATGCTTGTACTGTGTGGAGGGAGCCTTGCGACGCTATTGCGAGTTGCCGGAGGGCGCGTCGACCGGGAGCTATTGGATACCCCCCGGCCCCTCTGTGGCCTTACCGACTCCCTCCGGTGGCTTCTGGCTCAGAATAACCAGGACGCCTGGGGCCTCATTCGGCTTTTGGTGTTGCCTCATGGGTGATCGTGTTGAGTGTGTGCCGGTGAATGGCATGGCCTATATGTGGGCGCGTATGCGTGTGTGGATGTGTATATACATACCTACTTACTGTTTAACCGTACCTACTGACATGTGCTTTGTCCCCATGTAGGGATGTCTGAATAAATTGATTGATTGATTGATTGATTTGTTATGGACCTCAAGAACACCATTGACTGAGGAGGTGAATTACTGAACTAAAATCTGAAACTGAACAGAAACTTGTCCCTTATGTCATTAGTGTAATTATGTCATTGTCATGTTGTGTTATATTAGTGTAACGCTTCAGGTTTATAATTATTTTTGCCTCAACGCTCATCCTCAAAAGAGAGCTATTAGATATTATAATTGTTTTGTAATGGTTATTTTTGATAGATCACTAAATAAATATATTGAATTATTTTTTACTTTTGAAGACAAAAAAAACTCGCTCCTCCATGATTATGGGTTTCATGCTCAGTCCAGACTGGTTACTGATTTAACTTTTTTGGCACAATTCAATCACAATTCATTTTGGAACCTGAATGAATAAATCACTGTTCAATTCATGAAACAATTTTTTTGTGAATTGATTAAATCAATGCATAAAAAAGTGCATTTATATATGTTCTGTATTTCAGGGTGCCAGGGCAGACAGCCAGCTGTTGGCTGCCTCAATGGCAGCATGCAGATTGAAGGAGGCCATGCGTGTGTGCTTCAGGCACTTTGTGGCTCATGATTATGAGTCAGGCTCACATGTTAAGTTGAAGAAGTCTGCCATCCCATCACTGGTACGTGTTGATCCTTACCGCTTGTGTATTAAAGTAGGTGCTTAACTTTGATAAACTTTGCCTTGTGAAGGAATACACACATTTTGGAGCACCGATTTCTTTGAAAATCATTGTAACGGCTTACCATTTGGGCCAAATTTAGTTTACACTTTATTGATTAGCATCAGGGGCGGATCCAGGGGGCAATGGGACACATGCCCCACAAAAGTCTGAGGAGAGCCCCCTCTGTGGACGGTTGGGCCTGGGTCCATCCGTGTCTGAGGACCTGAGGGCCCTTGCCAAGCCCGGGGCACAGCCATGACTGAGAAGGCCCTTTCCAGACCTTTGATGGCCCAACACTGGTCTGAAAGGGGCCTCGCTGGGCCTGAGAGGGCATTTACCAAGCTTAGGGGCCTTACGGCAGTCCAAGGGGCCCTTACCAGGCTAAGGGAGCACAAAGCTGGTTTGAGAGGGTCCTTCCCAGGTCTGCACATGCTGGTGGTCCTCTCAGGCCAGCATAGGGCGCTCTCAAGTCTTGCAAGGGCCCTACAAGACTGGCATAGGCCCTCTCAGGCTTGACAAGGGCCTTCTCATACCTAAAAAAATACACTTGGACCGACTGCAGGCCCTTTCAGACTGGCAAAAATCTAGGGAGCCCCTTGCAGCTTGTGGGCCCTTTGACGTCTGATGTGCCACCGCCCCCACCAGCCTTGGAGTTTGGGCCATTTTCTGGACTTTTTGGGTCCCAAATTGTTTGCTCTCTTCATATTTGTTCAGGAAATTTGCTCTCCTTTCGCCTGGTCTTACCGACATTGTCGTTAAAATATAATTCAATTTTCCTCACAAGGATTTAATATCTATTACAAATCAGGATTTTGTCTTACCTTCCAAGTAAAATAATTAAAGCAAAAATGAAAATATGTACTTTCCCGACAATAACAATACAATTTTACTCCACCTATGGATTTTTACTCTCCGGGACCAGGTCATGAAATGAAAAATCCAACACTGCCCCCACCCCCATTTTCTTTCCTGGATCCGCCGCTGACTAGCATGAGAGGTTTGCCAGTGTTGTATGCAAGTGTGTTGGTGAGAAGTACAAGAAGAAGTGAAATCAAATATGTCTGTGTAATTTTGCTTCAGTATTACTGCTTACAAATGCATATTTCTCAAGCATTTCAAAGTACACTACTGGTACATACTGGGTTCCAGTGGTATTTTGTCCAAGCATAGCACGACTTAATATTTCCTGGTACTGTTTATGTTTGTTCATGTGATTTGAATTACACTATAACATAATGAATAATCGAGTAAATTGTAAAATACATCATTCAGTATCTAATGGCATTATATCATTCCCATTTCCACATTTCATGACCTGAGTGACATTGCCTTTCCAGCACCTTCCTGACATGGCTCCGGAGCCTGCAGACGGTCCATCAGCTCTGGTAACCAGTGGCAGCAGTGAAGCTCGGCTGAAAAGGAGCGGCACACACGTGCTGGGTGTCACGGGACAGCTGCAGTTGTTGGGCGCGCGCGACCGGCCGGCGCGGCTGAATAGGAGCGACCTGATCTCTGTCTTGTGTGTGTGGTCTGCAGGAAGACGGGGGGGGGGGGGCTGGGGCTGGGGCTGGGCTGCCTCCAGATGGATGAGCAGGATTTTGACAGCTCATTGAGTGTGAGGTAGGGGGAGGGGGGCAAACACCTAGCTGCCCCCCCCCCCCCGTCTCAAAATGTGGCAGCGCCCTTGCATGTGTGTGTGCCCTGTTTTGAGATACGACTGATGCCTGATCTGACCCGACCTCTAGCTTGACCTCTGACTTGACCTCCGGCTTGACCTCTGACCCGACCTCCGACATGACATCTGACCCGAGCTCTGACATGCCATCTGATCCGACCTCTGACATGACATCTGACCCGACCTCTGACATGACATCTGACCCGACCTATGACCCGACCTGACATGACAGCTGACCTGACCTCACTGTGCGTGACATGCAGGGGCCACTTGCCATCTGATCTGACCTGACCTCTGTCTGTGTATGACCTGGAAGGAAACACGGCTGCTATCTGACATCTGGTCCGACCCCTGGCATGACATCTGACCTGACCTCACTGTGCGTGTCGTGACATGCAGGGGGCGCTGTTTACCATTTGACCTCTGACATGACCCCTGTCTGTGAGTGGCTTGCAGGGAGACACGGCTGCCGTCTGACCTCTGCCTGTGTGACTCAATGGGAGAAATGGCTGCTGTTTGACCTCTCACATGCCTGGACTCTGTGCAGGGGCGTCGCCCCCCCCCCCCCCCCCCCCCCCGGGGCAGATTAGCAGGATTTTAACAGCTCAATGAAAGTGAGGTAGAGAGGGGGAACACCTGCCTGCTCCCCCCCGTCTCACAATATTGTGGCAGCGCCCTTGCATCTGTATCTTGTGTGTGCCCTGCTTGGATACACAGCTGCTGCCTGATCTCTGGCCTGATATTTGACCTGACCTCCGGGTTGACCTCTGACCTGACTTCTGACCCGACCTCTGACATAACATCTGACCCGACCTCTGACATGACATCTGACCCGACCTCTGCCATGACATCTGACATGACATCTGACCCGACCTCTGACATGACATCTGACCCGACCTCTGCATGCCATCTAACCTAACCTCACTCTGTGCGTGACCTGCAGGGGGACGCTGTTTGACATCTGACCTGACCTCTGTCTGTGTGTGACCTGGTAGGAGACGTGACTGCTGTCTGACCGCCGCGCTGGTGTGACCTCTGGCATGACATCTGACCTGACCTCACTCTGTGTGTGACATACAAGGGGACGCTTTTTGCCATCTGACCTCTGACCTGACCTCTGTCTGTGTGTGACCTGGTAGGAGACGCGACTGCTGTCTGACTGCCGCGCTGGTGTGACCTCTGGCATGACATCTGACCTGACCTCACTGTGTGTGACATACAAGGGGACGCTTTTTGCCATCTGACCTCTGACCTGACCTCTGTCTGTGAGTGGCCTGCAAGGAGACACAGCTGCCGTCTGACTTGATCTGACCTCTGCCTGTGTGACCCAAGGGGAGAAATGGCTGCTGTTTGACCTGACATGCCTGAACTCTGTGCAGGGGCGTCGCCCACCGGGGGGGGGGGGGGGGGGATTCCCCCAAATTAGTAGGATTTTAACAGCCCAATGAAAGTGAGGTAGAGAGGGAGAACACCTGCCTGCCCCCCCCCCCCCCGCCGTCTAAAAATATTGTGGCAGCGCCCTTGCATCTGTATCTTGTGTGTGCCCTGCTTGGAGACACAGCTACTGCATGATCTCTGGCCTGATATTTGTCCTGACCTCCGGGTTGACCTCTGACCCGACCTCTGACATAACATCTGACCCGACCTCTGACATGACATCTGACCTGACCTCACTCTGTACGTGACCTGCAGGGGGACGCTGTTTGACATCTGGCCTGACCTCTGTCTGTGCGTGACCTGGTAGGAGACGCGACTGCTGTCTGACCGCTGGTCCGACCTCTGGCATGGCATCTGACCCTACCTTTGACATGACATCTGATCCGACCTCTGACATGACATCTGACCTGACCTCACTCTGTGCGTGACCTGCAGGGGGACGCTGTTTGACATCTGACATGACCTCTGTCTGTTACCTGGTAGGAGACGCGACTGCTGTCTGACCGCTGGTCTGACCTCTGGCATGACATCTGACCTGTCCTGTGTCTGTATGTCTTTATATGACCTGCAGGCATACACGGTTACTGTCCGACTTCTGACCTGACCTCGGTATGTGGCTGTAGTTAGGCACAACTTCTGACCTCTGACTTATATCGCACAGTTGATATTAACATGGAGTACTTGTTCGTTTGTTGTACATTTATAAGGTGCGGAGGAAAGGTGAAATGGTGACATCATTTGCTGTGGAGAATGGAATTGGTCATGTTTGGTATTGTTATTGCTTTTACTAAAATGTATGAATGGCTCATCCGTTGACTTTGTTGTTTCATAATACAGCCAGAACAAGTAAGCATGGTTTTTCTCGGTGTTTGAACCAGGACTTAGTGACTGCGCCTCTGGTCTAGTTATAAGACCGCTGTAGCTGAGTTGTGACGCTGATATGTGATGTCCTACTAGACAGACAGATTGCAATTTAGTTCCATGGAGAGGCGCTTTAATTTAAGCGTTTGCTTTTGCGCCAATCCAACACTGTTTCTTTCGTTGTATATGTTTAGTTGATAATAAAATTACTCTGAACTGAACTGAACAGTCAGTCAATCGAACGTAACGTTGACGCTACATGTGGTAGTACTAAAATTATAAAAGAGAAGAAACGATTCATGAAACTATTTATTCAGAAAACCACTCATGTTTGATTGTAAGCATTATTTAATGAAGCTTGTAACTTAAAGGGAGTGTGCCTACTGTTTTGAACTGTCAAAATTATTTTTCCTACGATAAGTAACTATTGTTGTGATGGTTGGATACGATGAAATTCACATCTGGAGCCCCTTTAGTTGAATTTTCACTTATATTGTTTGCGATAATTTTTCGTTTCGATATCGAAAAAACTATTCCCACTACGGTGAAGGTAAACAGAGGTAACAAATTGATACGTGCACGACGCACCTAAGACAAGCATGATGCATGCAAGCATGATGGCCGCCCAGGCTCTGTTGTTCGGCAGCTGCTATCAGCGCACACGAGCTGTTTGTTAGAATTGCTATTGGCCAGTGATAACGATATGCTAGCAGTGTAATCGATAGTTGCAATGCTTTTAGTAGTGGGAAGCCATCTGGAGTCTACCCGATAACTTTTTGCTCCCAAGCAAATTCCTGGAGTCTTTGAATATCTCAGCAACTAGGGTGAATCTGGAGAAATGATGTAGTGGTTCAATTCAGAAAATTGTGTTCTATAGACCAGTGTCAATAACCCCAACTAAGCGATGTGAGTAGGCACACTCCCTTTAAATCAACGGTAAAGACGTAAAGGCTGCGTAAAACCATGTATTCATCGTAACAATCATTTTGAACGATAAACAAAGACTCGCCCGGCTGTCGTGACATTCCTGGCTGGGCGAGTCGCCGCCGCTACCACCGATGTTCCATTACAGCTTCTCTACGCCCTCCCGCCAACGAGTTGCGGAACAACGGCGCAGACAACACAACAAGGAAGCCTGAAGGCAGTGAATACTGAACACAATATAAGATTGGCACTGTTCTGTGACAAAAAATAGCAACCCACCACAATGGAGAATGAAGACAGAAATCTCCCACAAAAACACAGTAACATGGTGCTTTGCTACTGGTGTCCTAAACGAGGAAAGTACACCATTGTTGAAATATTGCTTTCCCATTTTCACAAAAAGGGAAAAAATATCACCAGAAATGGGGAAAATCGCCCCCTCCCATTCCAATGGCAATTATATTAAATTATATATTGATGTCCATTTTTTTAAAATATTCACTTCATGTAAGTGCAATAAAATTATTGCAAATGCAAATAAATCTTCAAAATAATTGCAAATAAATATATTGCAATAAAAAGACCATAGGGCATAGACACATGCTGTTGAAATGCATCTAAATCAGCGTTACCAGCTTTACAGCTTTCCATAAACTTGCACTCTTCTTCTTAGTTAGTCATCCAAGAGCCATCTTTCCTCACTGCTTATATTTTTTTTCTATACAATCACAGCTCTATGATACCAGTAACACTGCAGCCAAGGCCATTGCAGCCATCACCTGAAACTTGTGCAATATGTACCTACATGTATTGAATAGGTGGTGTAGTGTGATTGTATGCCATTTTGTACTGACAATATGTATTGTCAATATAAGCAGACTGGTTATTGATTCAACATTTTTAATGATTCAATCACAATTCATTTCATCTTTGGGACCTGAATTATTAAATCACCATTTGATTCATGGATTTTTTTTAGAATCGTTTTTATCAGATTCAAAGAATAAATAAATATGTTAATTGATTCACATTTGCTTCAACATTTACATATATATGACATTTAAGTTATATCAACATTTAAATATATACACGACTGAGGGAGAGAATCTTGCTAAGGAGCTCAGTATCGTTTGGATCAGTGAGGCCATGTGGCCTTTCTAAATTCTGCACGTTTATAAGTATAAGTAAGTATAAGTATTAAATATATATGTTGAATTTGTCAAATCAATAAAAATGGAAACATACCTACATGTGTGTGGTCATTAAACCATTGTTACAGCAAAAATATCAGATTGGCCATTATTGTCTTATATTGACAATTTATATTGAAAATAACTTACATTTACATTGCCAATTTAGGTATGTGTAAATCCATTGACATAAATCACACATGTTCCTCACTTAACTTATTTGTCTTTTAAAGTTAAAAACACTCATCACTTTTTAGCTGGTACCATGGACGCAGGCTAACACCATTGGTAGCTGTTGGTAGGGTGATCTGCTGTAACCTTGGACACATCATAATGTTGGACTTTTTATGCCATCAGAATGTTAACAATACAGACACACTGTGCGCCAGTAGCCCCTATACTCTGATAGCATGACAAGCCTGAGGTAAGACATGTCTGAAGATTGGGCCTTTACCATACCTACAGTGTTATAGGTACCAACATGCAGTACATATCTGGTAGCTAATTCCCATTCTCATAAAAGTATAATTAAATTGTGTTCACACAATTGATATTTTTAACATAAAGGTAGGTGTAGCATTTTTTTTAAAAATTTAGTCCGAATGTTTTGTATGGATGGATTTCCGAGGTCAGGACCCACGCTAAGCAGAGCTTGTTGCGCAGGTCCTAACCACACCACCCGATCGCGCAATTCCTGTTGGCCGGCAGAATTTAGCATGTATTGATGTCTTACTTATTTTAAATTGAAATAAGTATTAACTGCGCATAGGTGGTAGGTACCTACCACAACAATAAGAAACATGGAATTAAATTGAATTACAGGCTCCTAGAATTGCTTTGGAGCTGGTGTGCGGAGTGGAAAACTCTGACTAAAAAAAAACTATGCGTGCGTGCGTGCGTGCGTGCGTGCGTGCGTGCGTGCGCGCGTGCGCGCGCGCGTGTGTATGTATACCCTATGTGTAACTCTGCTGTCTGACATACGTTTCCCATTGTTACAGATGGCGACAACTTACCCGGTGACACCGTTCCCGGTTTGCCAGTGTGAGACACCTGAAGCCATGTCCGGTTCCGCTGCCGTGCCACCATAGCTGCTGCGGGCGCTGAAGGTTGGCACTCAGGCCAACATATACCTGGCGGCTTTGCGCTAACACGTTATGTTCTTTTGAAGTCTGCCTTGCCATTGTCAAGGATCAGTGTCATTTACTGTGATGAGTCTGTTAGTAAAATTCAATATCTACAGGCTACTTCCAGTCATGGACAGCCCCGTTACCCCACCTGCTATCACATCGTGACCTGACCCTACCCCCTGCAGCAGTGTGACCTGACCTGACCTCTGCAGCACCATGTCCTGACCTTACCCCCTTTCAGCAGTGTGGCCTGACCTGACCTCTGCAGCTCCGTGAACTGACTCCACTCTATGCAGAAGTGTGACCTGACCTCACCTCTGGAGCACCATGAACTGACTCCACTCTCTGCAGCAGTGTGACCTGACCTGACCTCTGCAGCAGTGTGACCTGACTCCACTCTCTGCAGCAGTGTGACTTCACCTGGCCTCTGCAGCAGTGTGACCTGACCTGACCTCTGCAGCAGTGTGAACTGACTCCACTCTATGCAGCAGTGTGACCTGACCTGACCTCTGGAGCACCGTGAAATGACCCCGCTCTCTGCAGCAGTGTGAGCTGACCTGACCTCTGCAGCAGTGTGACCTGACCTGACCTTTGCAGCACCGTGAACTGACTCCACTCTCTGCAGCAGTGTGACCTGACCTGACTTCTGCAGCAGTGTGACCTGACCTGACCTCTGCAGCACCGTGAACTGACTCCACTCTATGCAGCAGTGTGACCTGACCTGACCTTTGCAGCACCGTGAAATGACCCCGCTCTCTGCAGCAGTGTGAGCTGACCTGACCTCTGCAGCAGTGTGACCTGACCTGACCTCTGCAGCACCGTGAACTGACTCCACTCTCTGCAGCAGTGTGACCTGACCTGACTTCTGCAGCAGTGTGACCTGACCTGACCTCTGCAGCGCCATGTTCTAACCCTACCCCCTGCAGCAGTGTGACCTGACCTGACCTCTGCAGCACCGTGAACTGACTCCACTCTATGCAGCAGTGTGACTTGACCTGACCTCTGCAGCACCGTGAACTGACTCCACTTTCTGCAGCAGTGTGACCTGACCTCTGCAGCAGCGTGGCCTGACCCCATCCCCTGCAGCAGTGTGACCTGACCTGACCTCTGCAGCACCGTGAACTGACTCCGCTTTCTGCAGCAGTGTGACCTGACCTGACCTCTGCAGCACCGTGAACTGACTCCACTTTCTGCAGCAGTGTGACTTGACCTGACCTCTGCAGCACCGTGAACTGACTCCACTATCTGCAGCAGTGTGACCTAACCTGACCTCTGCAGCACCGTGAACTGACCACTCTCTGCAGCAGTGTGACCTGACCTGGCCTCTGCAGCACCGTGAACTGACCACTCTCTGCAGCAGTGTGACCTGACCTGACCTCTGCAGCACCGTGAACTGACTCCACTCTATGCAGCAGTGTGACCTGACCTGACCTCTGCAGCACCTTGAACTGACTCCACTCTCTGTAGCAGTGTGACCTGACACTATCCCCTGCAACACTGACATGACCCTACCCCCTGCAATACTGTGGCATTATCCTACCCCCATGTAACACTGTGGCATGACCCTACCCTCTGCAACACTGTGGCGTGGCATGACCCTACCCTCTGCAACACTGTGACATGGCCCTACCCTCTGCAGCACCGGCCGGGTCGCCTCTGCCACTGACGCCGGAGGGTGACGCTGCTGGGCGACGCTGGTAGACTCGGCTCACAGCGGGCGCCGGCGGAGACGCTAGTTCGCCCGGTGCCCGTCAAAGGCGCTGGTGTATCGAGCCGACTCGGCTGCGTCGGGCTAGCGCCGGGGTAGCACTGTTGTTGGCTGTTGCCGCCAGTGACTGGTGGACGGTGTTCGGTCCACACTGCCGGCTGCTGGCCGGGCTCCGCGCCCTGTGTTGCCAGGTTTCGGTCACACGGGTACGCCCAGCGGCCCCGGGTCGGCCGCGCGCGTCCGCACAATGTTGAGATTCCGCAGGAGATGTTATGTTTTACGGTGGCTCCGTGGACAATCGGTATTGTTTTAGTTGCGTTGTGGAGCGTATTTGCGTATTTTTAAGGAGTTATTGTTGTCTGAGTTTGCGCTGTGTCGCTGTCGGAGCTGCGGACCGCGCCCTACCGAGGCGGCGCGTGCCTCGGTACCGCCCTACCGAGGCGGCGTCTGGACGTTGTCGCACGAACTGGCGATCCCGCCGTGCAGTATTTTGTATAGGCGCGCTGTTTTGATCGGAGTTGGCTTGTGATACATGTGATCTCGCGTGGCGCACTTTGTATGGTGTGCAGGCGATCTCAGACGGCCCTGGGTCTCAAGCGGCGCGGGCGTTCTGGTCCCGCGGGACCAGCCTGCCTGGTATAGCGGCGAGACTTCCACCGGGCTTCCATCGCACCGCCGCCGTCTCGTGCCTGTCTCGTTCTCAGATCTCCATTCGACTCCCGTTGGCCCCGCCTTGTTTCCGCCGTCACCCGCGGCCCCGCGCACCTGTGCTGGATGTTTACCCTGTGTTGGCTGGCTGCGTCCGGCGGTGTCTGTTCTGTGTTGTACCGGGAGCCGGCGGTACCCCCGCCGCCATCCGGCGCGTATGTTCGTTGCGCAGTGTTTGTTCAGACCGATGTTGTGTTGGCGGTGTTCGATGTTCTGCCCCTGCCCCCCCCCCCCCCCCCCGCTCAGCCCTGTTCGCCTCTCACACCGTCATCAGGCTCAAATAAATACAACGCTTGACAACAACAAAAATGTTTAAGGCGATGACATTGGCGGTGTGCGCTCCGCGTATGGCCGGGGCTGCTGATGGTTCGCCGAATCGACGACACGGATGTCTGCTGATTTTTCCGGCGGCAGTGCAGTAAGGGTAATCCCGTCTGTTCCGATTTGAAATGATTCAGTCTGCCCTGATGTGAGGCCGGTCCTTGGTCAGCGTGCTCAATACGAGGCCACCACGCCGAATGAATCTGCTCGTGTGTTCATTGGTCGTAGAGTCTACCCCGACGTTGCGTCGCCAACGGATGATGTGAACAATTAAGCAGGGCAGTCCCAAAGTGCCGACTGAATACGCCACATTACGTACGTTGGTCTGCCGGTTAATAAAACAGCACATCATATCAAAGTTATATTTTATTCGGGACGAAAACATGGGAGTAAAGGTATCCGACAGACAAAAACACTGCATGAGTATCGTGCAGACATAGCCATAGCTATGCAAATATCTTCCGAATACCACGCGGCTATCTCGGCAGATCGACGACTGAGACTTGAGAGTCCCATCAACGAACTTCCATTGCCAATTCTCGGGAGAAGTTACGATTGCGGGTCTAGTTCTTGGTCATCAATGCATTCGTGCAACCCTCGTGCAATGTCCAAGATAATCGTGACTAAGCTATTGGTGGCTAAGCACAACATGAAGTTTGATATGTATCGATGACGTCAAGAACACACACATACGCTGTAGGCATTTGTGAATATAATACGTATTGTCACACGCACCTAGGTTGCAAGACGTAATCAGGCTAAAAGCAGAATTAATCATTAAGAAGTACCTAATGAACACGATAAGGAGATTATCTTAGCTCAGCGTACCGGGCGTTTCCGCCCATCACTCACGAAGCGTTGTGGGCGGCCGGCTCTCCATCCTACGCCGGTCGGCCTTCCTCGGCGCACTGCTGCTGTGACCTTGACCCGCCGCCACCCCACACTCACAACCGCAGGACAGCAGCACACCGCGCCGACCTTCACTCGGTCACGAATATTTCCACGGCGCCGGTGTGGACGTTCTGTTTGGCGGCGTGACGCCTCTCATCCACAAGCCGGCAAAGCTGCTCCATCATCTTCCGCGTGGCAGGACGGACGTGCGCCAAGTAACGGTGCTGCAGAGGGTGGAGTGCGGTCACGGTGCTGCATAGGTCAGGTCAGGTCACACTTTTTTCCTTTTTTAAAATAAATTTAGTCCGAAATGTTTTGGAATGGATGGATTTCCGAGGTCAGGCCCTGCGCTAAGCATAGCTTGTTGCGCAGACCCTGACCACACCACCCGATCAAGCTATCTATACCTGGCGTCCGGCAGAATTTAGAAGCGAAAGTTTTACGTGCCCAACATACCTGGACACGGTCCACTGCTGCTGAGAGTGGAGTCAGTTCACGGTGCTGCAGAGGTCAGGTCAGGTCACACTGCTGTATAGAGTGGAGTCAGTTCACGGTGCTGCAGAGGTCAGGTCAGGTCACACTGCTGCAGAGAGTGGAGTCAGTTCACGGTGCTGCAGAGGTCAGGTCAGGTCACACTGCTGCAGAGAGTGGAGTCAGTTCACGGTGCTGCAGAGGTCAGGTCAGGCCACACTGCTGCATAGAGTGGAGTCAGTTCACGGTGCTGCAGAGGTCAGATTAGGTCAGTCACACTGCTGCAGGGGATAAGGTCAGGACATGGTGCTGCAGAGGTCAGGTCAGGTCTCACTGCTGCAGAGAGTAGTCAGTTCACGGTGTTGCAGAGGGCAGATCATGTCACACTGCTGCAGGGGGTAGGGTCAGGTCACACTGCTGCAGAGAGTGGGGTCAGGCCACGCTGCTGCAGAGGTCAGGTCAGGTCACACTGCTGCAGAGAGTGGAGTCAGTTCAAGGTGCTGCAGAGGTTAGGTCAGGTCATACTGTTGCATAGAGTGGAGTCAGTTCATGGTGCTGCAGAGGTTAGGTCAGGTCACACTGTTGCATAGAGTGGAGTCAGTTCACGGTGCTGCAGAGGTCAGGTCAGGTCAGGTCACACTGCTGCAGAGAGTGGAGTCATTTTATGGTGCTACAGAGGTCAGGTGAGGTCACACTGCTGCAGAGAGTGGAGTCAGTTCACGGTGCTGCAGAGGTCAGATCATGTCACACTGCTGCAGGGGGTAGGATCAGGTCACACTGCTGCAGGGGGTAGGATCAGGTCACACTGCTGCGGGGGGGGGGGGGGTAGGGTCAGGTCACACTGCTGCAGGGGGTAGGGTCAGGTCACACTGCTGCAGAGGTCAGGTCAGGTCACACTGCTGCAGAGGTCAGGTCAGGTCACACTGCTGCAGAGAGTGGAGTCAGTTCACGGTGCTGCAGAAGTCAGGTCAGGTCACACTGCTGCAGAGAGTGGAGTCAGTTCACAGTGCTGCAGAGGTAAGGTCAGGTCACACTGCTGCATAGAGTGGAGTCAGTTCACGGTGCTGCAGTGGACCGTAGCAATTGTAGGCCCCTACATGGCCCAAGACTTCAAAGAGCTAGAAAAGGTTCAACGCAGAGCTACAAAACTTGTACCAGGCCTCAAGCACTTACTCTATGAAGAACGACTCAACCAACTAAAGCTGCATAGCATTAAAACATGTGTCCTAAGAGGTGACGTGATAGAAACTTCCAAGATTGAAATTGGCAAAACGAAACTAGAACCAACTAAGTTCTTTGAGAGGAATCAAGATGACCTAACAAGAGGACATGACAGGAAGCTAAAGGTCAAGAGAGCAGCGCTTCAATCAAGAGCCATGTTCTTCTCAAAACCGAGTAGTGTCTCACTGGAACAAGTTACCACAAGAAGTAGTATCTGCTGGGACTGTAAATGAGTTAAAAAATCAGCTGGACTGACACTGGGACACAACCAATCCTGGCTAGTGTATCCCATGCATACCAAGGACCTTGACCTATAACCATGCCTATCAACAACTCGATGTGGACACCAAATAGACACTTGTCTAATCCTTGTCCACTATTTTAAACCTAAACCTAAGCCTTATACATTTTGATGCCCTGGGAGTAAACTAAAAACATGTGGTATAAAACTTAGAATCTAGTGAGAGAATTGTGATGTTGGAACAAGACAGCCTGTTGTTCTATAGCCTTGCATTTGTGGGTATTAGTAGAGCAGGCGTCACACTTCTGTACACAACACTGCAGGTAGTGACAAGCCTGAACAAGTGGTGGGCGGTGCTGCATCGTTGATGACATCATTGGGAGAGTATACTTAATGGCGTAGGCCTGTTTACTACTCGATCAGACTTAATGGCTACAAGGGAAGCTTAGGTTTTGTCCCGATCAGACTTAATGGCAGGGTTAGGTTAGGTTAGACATGCATACACCATTAAGTATACCCTCCTAATAACAATCATCAAGCTGACTGCACCGCCCGCCACTTGTTCAGGCTTGTCACACATCGATCTCAACGACATCGGACCTTGGACGCCTTCCAGACTTCTCTCCTCCAGCCCTCCACCGCTTCCGGGTGCGGGACCCTGTCCACGTGCTTGTGGCAGGGTCGTTAGACCCTTAGATAGGTAGCCTTTAGATATTTTTAAGTAGGCAGTTTCATTAGCACAATTTTTTTATTGGCAATAGGCCTCCTCCACGGCGTAGGTCCCTCTCCACTTTCGGGCAGTTAACTTGCAGGTGCCAACACGTTCTGTCGTGTGTGGCATTTAAAGTAAATAGTTAGCCCCCATCCTATCCTCCTGAGCCACGACGATGGCTACCCCCCCCCCCCCCCCCCCGGAACCCCGCCCCCCCGACCCGCCCGACCCCCCTCCGGGGTTCTCCGGTGCGCGACCGCGTGCCCCCCTGGACGGTCCCCCTCCCAGCCCCCTTCAGGGGCCCCGCCCGCGTCCCCCCGACCCCCCTCAGGGGTCCCCCCTTCCAGCCCCCCCTCAGGGGCCCCCGCCCGCCCCGTCCAGGGGCCTGGCAGTCGCCGGACTCTCGTCCCCCCGACCCACCCGACCCCCCTCTGGGGTCCCCCCGGTGCGCGACCACGCACTCCCCAGGCCGGCTCCACTCCCCGCCCCCCTCAGGGGCATCCCAGGAGCCGACCCGGAGCACAGCTCCCCCCGACCCCACCCCCCCGAACGGGCCCGCTCGCCTCCTTATGTGGCGAACGGACGGACTCCCGTTCCGAACGATTAACCCGTTCCATGTCCGGCGCTGGCTGGTCGCCATCTGCGATGGCGACGTTGCCAGCGCCAAGCCCATCCGATCAGGAGCCCTCCTGATCGAGACGCTGACGTCCGCACAGAACGTCCGTCTGATGGGTGTGACAAAATTCAACGGAGCGAAGGTCGCCGTGGAAGCCCCGGCGCACCTAAACTCAGTGGAGGGTCTGGTGTGGTGCCCAGACGTGTCCGCCCTCTCGGAGGACCTCATCCTCCGAGAGCTCGCACACCAAGGGGTGTGCGAGGTCACGCGCCTCTCCCCCACCAAGAAGCGACCCGAGCAGCCCAACCCGCTGATTCGGCTCCGCTTCAGAGGCAGGGAGCTGCCTACCCACATCCATTGTGGGTACGTGGCCGCCCCAGTCAGGGAGTGGATCCCGCCCCCCCCCCCCCCCCGGCAGTGTCAGCAGTGCTGGCACTACGGCCACCTAAAGTGGACCTGCCGGGTGCGCACCGCCACCTGTGGACGGTGCGCAGGCGAGCACGGCACCGAAGGGTGCACGCGTGCAGCACGCTGCGCCACGTGCGACCAGGCCCACCCGGCCTGGGACCGCCGGTGCAGAGCCTGGGGCCTCGCTCGCGAGGCTGAGCGCCTGAAGCGCATCGAAAGGAGCGACAGTCGGCGCCCACCGGACGCCCCGCTCTCCCCAGGTCTCGCCCCTGGCGCTTGGCCGCCCCTCCCCCCTCCCGGAACCTCCCCCCCCACCCAACCGGCCTCCCGCCATACCCCCCAACCGCCAGACCCCCCGACCACCATGCCAGTTCCCAATGGCATCTCTGGCTGACCTCGAGCGCGAGGCTGCCGCTGATCCACCGGCACCGCGCTCCCCCCGCCCCAGCCGAGTCGAACATCGACTCAGGCCCCGCCTCCCCGGCCTCCGCAGCACCAGCGGAGTGCCGACTCTCGGAGGACTCCTCGGACGACTCTCTCATGAGAGCCGTCTCCCAGTCAATCGCCCGCAACCACGCCCCGCCCTCTCGCTCCAACTTTCCGCCCGCCCGCCCCGCCCACTCCCCTCCCCCGCCCTCCCGCTCCAACTCCCCGCCCGCCCACTCCCCATCCCGACTCTCGGAGAGTGACACCCAGTCAGATTCCTCGCGCTCCCACTCCTCCTCGCCCTCCCGCCCGGCCGCCCGCCCCCGCAGGCATACTCGAGCGACCTCCAGGCAAGGCTTGGACAGTAAAAGTAAATCTAAATGAATAATCAACAGTCAGAATTTGTCCTCCAATGGAATGTTAGATCTTTAATATCCCATTGGGGGCAATTCAAACATTACGTCTTAAATAATAATCCGTTAGTAGCCGCTGTTCAGGAAACCCATTTTATTGACGCCGACTTTAATAATTATACCTTGAAAATCGCCGGCTATAGCCTTTACACAAATAACGTAAATGCATCACCTCGCCGAGGCGGCTCGGCTTTGCTTATTTCAAACCAACTTTTGCATCATCAAATCGACCTTCAAACAACCTTAGACGCAGTCGGCGTTAATATTAAAATCGCTCAGCTAGAAATAACTCATCTCAATTTATTTCCGTCCTACGGAGGACATAGACATTGATTCTTTTTCCCAGCTTATTACAAATATTAACACCCCATGTCTGATTATGGGCGATTTCAACGCGCATAGTCGGGCGTGGGGCTGCCTTCGGAACTCTTTCCAAGGCCAAATTATGCTGGACCTACTGGACCGGCATAATTTGGTCTTCCTTAACGACCAATCACCCACACACGTACACCACTCAGGAGGCGAGGTGACTAGAACTTTTAATGTAAGGTGCGGCAACACATATTCTCCAAATCAAAATCAGGACCACGGTGTCCCACAGGGATCGGTCCTCTCCCCGACCCTATTTTTAATTATGATTAACGACATCTTCAATAATATTAATAAGATCGACAAAGGTCTCAAATTTTCAATGTACGCTGATGACCTGGCGGTGTGGTTCTCGCACCCGAGTGTCGATCAAGCCAGCAAAACGTTACAACTAGCACTCATTGATATAAAGGTTTGGTGCGACCAATGGGGTCTGGAAATTTCTCCAAGTAAATCTGCATCTCTAATTTTTTCAAAGAAACCTGCATATGTGGAACCCTACATTCCATTAAAATATAACAATCAAATTATCCCTTTTGTCAAATCATTCAAGTATCTGGGAATAACGCTAGACACACGTCTCTCGTTCATCCCACACTTCAATGATTTAGTGCAGAGATGTACGCGACGAATTAATATTATGAAGTCATTGGCTGGTCGAGAGTGGGGCGCAGATCGCGCCACTCTCCTCCAACTATATACTTCCCTGATACGCCCAGTACTGGATTATAACGCATTCTTATTTGATGACATATGTTCCAAACAAATTAAAAAATTGCAAACTGTCCAAAACGCTGCCTTGCGCATCGTGACTGGAGCCTGCCGCACCACCAACACCACAAACTTACACATCGACACTAACATTCCCACACTCTGCCGCCGACGCAAATACACACTACTTAGATTCTACGCCAGAGCAAGTTCACACCCCACACGCCCAACATTCCACATCTTAAATCACCCCGCACCCACTAGACGACAAACACTACTACAAAAACGACACCCGCTTATCAGCCACAGAATCAGACAAACACTCACACTATTCAACATCGCTCACATCACCACAATGCCAACGCCACCACTCACACCTCACTGGCTCGACACAACACCAGACACACACCGCCTCTTCACACACAACAAAAACACAGTCACTGCGTCAGAAACACTCTCACTCTTCCACGAACACAAAGCACAACACAACACAACACATACATATACACAGACGGTTCACGGGGCGAAGGCCGAACCGGTGGTGCATTCTACACAAACACAGTTAGCAATAACTTTAGACTTCCCGACATAAATAGCGTATACACAGCGGAATTGTTAGCCATTTTATTAGCATTAATATATGTCAGAAAAGAAAAACTTAAGGAAGTAGTCATTTGCACAGACTCGTCCGCCTCGCTCACGGCCATTTCCTCGATTAGTGAATGTAGAAACCCGATAGTATTTAAAATCAGACAACTAATCAAGTATTTAAACAGTAAAAACAATAGTATTAAATTCCTCTGGATCCCAGGACACACCGGTATCCCGGGAAACGAGGAAGCCGACAGACTTGCGAAATTGAGCCTAGAATTACCTTCAGTAAACCAACTTCCAAGCCCAGTATCAGACGTGTTAAATTATATTAATTCTCAACTTAGCATACTGCGCCAGAGCGAGTGGGACGCCGCTCCGCATTTTCATCTTTATCCAATCAAGCCAAAAGTCCAACATTTTATATCTAGTCATCAGAATTGTAGAGAGAAGGAGGTAATTTTGGCGCGCCTCCGTCTCGGTCATACAAAAATTACTCATTATTATATTATGGAGAATCTCCCGCCACCAAATTGCCAACATTGCCCAGGTTATCCGCGCTACACAATCAAGCACTTACTTATTACTTGCCCAGTACACAACGATAAACGACAGAACATTATTAATTACACACAACAAAATGGCATCACATTAAATCTTCAAACACTGTTAGGTGATAGTTATCCTGAATTGATAGGTCTCCTCTTAGATTATCTCTACCAAACACGTTTAGCTAATCAAATATAACAGGGGTTTTTTGGCCTTGCGCATTTTTGGCCCACCGCGCAGGTTTTTTCCCCTTTGCCTTAGACGCTGGGTTTTTTATTATTC
Organism: Chirona hameri; assembly: GCA_036785665.1. Classification (NCBI taxonomy): domain Eukaryota; kingdom Metazoa; phylum Arthropoda; class Thecostraca; order Balanomorpha; family Balanidae; genus Chirona; species Chirona hameri. The sequence goes on from JAXIVJ010001403.1 coordinate 40,276, forward strand.
AGGACTTTTCGCCCAGCTAAATACACCCCACAACCAGGTCTCGCCGAGGCGCCGGAGCCAGGGAGACTGGCAACAGTCTCCCGTTGTGGCAATGACGGCACCGCCACGGCTCCATCAACACTGACACTGTACAAGTGTATTGTAATAAAAATATGTATGCATGTGTGTCTCGTGTTTGACTTATTTTTGACTTTGAACGAAATACTTAACGTAAAGCTAGATATTATTTTTGACCTTGAACGAAATACTTAACGTAATGCTAGATATTATATTTGACCTTGAACGAAATACTTAACGTAATGTTAGATATTATATTTACTTTGAACAAATAATTTTTCCGGGTACAAATAAACCGGTTAACGTAATTAGTAACGTAAAATAGCTGCCCTAGTCCCTAGTTTGCTCCGGGTCACATAAACCGGTTAACGTAGTTTTTTGCCTGGCAAATTGCCAGAGGTCATTGCCCCTCCCCGGAAAATGGCTATAGGCCGTTCCGGGAAGAATAGGAAAAAAAAGAAGAAAAAAAAGGCTTGTCACACTACCTACAGTGTTGTGTACGGAAGTGTGACGCCTGCCCTACCAGTACCAATTACTGAACTATTACCGTGGCCTCGGCCAGTGTCTGCTTGTCCTGAGTGGGTTCTCATTTCATTTGGTAGACTGCTCTATGGTTTGAAGTTCCACAGTGCATAACCTTTTAACCTAAATACCCCTGAAGAGCGGGAATGAAAACGGGCCCACTAGTCCTGGGTCGAAATTACTTAACGTAGAGAGGTAATTCTTTCACCACAAACCATTTTTAGATCTGCTCTACAAATCTGCTATCTCAGTCCAAAACCCCATGTTAAAGGTGAACTGTTCCCTTTAAGAAGAGATAGCGAAGTTCTCAGATGTATAGACCGGTTTCGGTGGGAATATTTAGTTCGGAAGGAGAAAGTTGTGTTTCCAGGATAATGGGAGTTAGATGATGACATTTTTTTTGCAAGAGGGTCCATTCCGCGATGCCAGGAAGTGAGCTGGATCGCGCGCCGTAAGTCGCGGAATACTGGCGGGCACTCGAAAGAGTCCGGTAACGCCAGGCTCTGGGAAACCAGGAGGGCCAGAATGGCCATCCGCCTCAGGTAAATGTCGTAGGAGGAGTCAGGGTGCTGAGGTGGTGACGTGTGCGGGCCGGAATGGCCATCCGCCCCAGATAAATGCCGTAGGAGGAATCAGGGTGCTGGGGTGGCGACGTGTGAGGGCCAGAATGGCCATCCGCCTCAGGTATAAATGCTGTAGGAGGAGTCAGGGTGCTGAGGTGGTGACGTGTGCGGGCCGGAATGGCCATCCGCCTCAGGTAAATGCCGTAGGAGGAGTCAGGGTGTTGAGGTGGCGACGTGTGCGGGCCAGAATGGCCATCCGCCCCAGATAAATGCGGTAGGAGGAGTCAGGGTGCTGGGGTGGCGACTTGTGAGGGCCAGAATGGCCACCCCCTCAGATAAATGCCGTAGGAGGAGTCAGGGTGCTGAGGTGGCGTGGATTGGCGATTGGAGCACCACGGAAACCGCAGTAAGTCGTGGATCCCAGCAGCAGTGTGCGGCAGGAATGGACCCAGACAGAAAAGCATGTGTGAGGTTATTCATATTTTCATTTGGTGGATTTAATAGTTAGAGTGGAAAGTTATCAATAGCGAAGAGCTGAGTACATCGGAGACGAAATTCGCTCAGTGTAACACAGCTGTTACGCTGGTGCGTTCCCTGTGTAACACTACGCACCACTGGTGGGGATAGGAAAAGAGGGAGGGGTCAGGAAGACGAACCTGACAGTTTACTGCAAAGTATGAAATATATTGATGATTGAGTGAATGTCTGGGGAGAGTCTGAGTGAAAGGATATATGAATGTGTTAGTTCCAGTGGGAGTTCGTCCTCAGCGTAGCGTTGCACTGGGTATGCAGAATAGACATGGAACCGATCACAAAACTCACGGTGTGATAGTCTGAGAGACAAGCCGTTGGTGAAATTATGTAAGGAGGAGCCAGAGGGCCATTGGTGCCGGCTCACGAACAAGGAAACCCCGACCTTATTCCACCGGACCAATTCCCGATTAACCCGCTAAATTTCACCACCCCCGCCCTAACCGTGCAGCGACCTATGTGCTCGCCGATGATTGACCTGCCTCCAAAATAAAAGTGTATGTACAGGTTGAGTTCGATTCTGCATTTTTAACCACAAAATTTAGTATTATCTCGAAAACACGGGGATATAACATTCTGAAAATGCCATATTTCGACTCCTGATCTCAAGAAAACCCTGTGAGCAAAATTTTAATAATGTTGCAAATTGTTGACAATTGTTGCAAGCAGTTCTAATTATTGCAGATTAAAGGAAATAGTTCACCTTTAACATTAGTTTTAAACTGAGATAGCAGTTTTGTAGCCCGTGTTGGGAAACCCCTATCTTCAAGTTGTCTTGACTGAAAAGACTCTCCAGCCGAATATATTTGAGTTTTTGGCGAAGGAATGCGGTGCTGGCGAAGGAATGTTGTACTGGTTTTGGCCCGGGCAGAGGCTATACCATCAGCCAATCAGCTTACAGCTGGTGCTAGAAGCGAATCGCCGGCCGCCGGTTGGCACATCTCCAATGCGAGTCTATCTTTACGCGACTACTTTCGAATCTGATTGGTTGAACCATTGTTTACATTCGCGTGACGTCAGGACTCTGACTCAGAGAGTATGCATATAGTTTTTTTTTTATAAACAATACAAATGTAAGGCCTTCTGTCCTGAATCGGTGCGATATAAGGCCATTTTTGACAATATAAAAAGAAATTGTATTAAAAATACAATCGAATCGTGTTGGGTAAAACATTTCCAAGGTGAACTATTTCCTTTAAGCCAGAGAGCCTCAAAATTTATGTCATTCCATTCAGCGGCCCAAAATTAACCAGAAAAAGAGTTTTCAAAAATTGCAAAAAAAATGTTGCGATGTTGCACAAAATGGCACAGAACATTGCAGAAGCGAAACCCCGTTACACATCCTTTAAATTTTGTATTCTGTGGTGATTTAAAACAATCAGTTTTTGTTCATTTTTGGGTCAAAAACCCAAAATTTTGCAAATCCGAGATCGCAATTTTAAAGAAAATTTCATTTTTTATCTTTGCGTAATAGCGTTTGCAATTTGCCTCAAAACTCTGTTTTCTACGATTTTTCAAACATTTATCGTTTTTCCACCAGCATGACGTCATCAAAACATCATTATTCCCAAATTTCTCCACCAATTTCAATACCAAATTTACAGCATACGTATCATTGTTGTATACTTAGCTACTGAAAATGTCAGCAAGATGCGCCGCATGTCTAAAAAGTTATGCAAGAAAACCTCATGGGGGAGGGGGGTCGTTTTAGGACCCCCGTAGGGCGAGGGTTACATCAGTTATCAATGCACAAGAAAGCGAAATCCGATGAGTTTTCAGGATTGTGTGAGACATTTTGGGATTTGCCCTCCCCCCAAATAAAACTGACCCAAACCACCCATCCTGGATCCGCCCTTGATGATAGACAGGGTCCATATCTAACGTCCGGCACCATGACCTGACCCGTGACCTTTGACCTTGGAGGTAAAATTCGAGGTTAAAGAACGGGATACCGCATAACGTCCCGAATTTATTGCCGGATCCTTTCCAACGTGGTCGCAAATGCTAGACAGCCTGGCCCGTATATAACGTCCATATCTAACGACCCCGTCCTTTGACCTCGAATTTGACCTTGAATATGACCTTGAACAGGAATGTGAATGTCATATTCGTGATCATCGTACCAGAATTGACCTTGGGCCGAGGTTTGGGCCAAATATCTGAATCCGTCGCTGAATAAATCGCTAATTTTACGGACGTTCTTAGCATCCGGTATGTTGTCAAGTTTGGGGAGCGTTTAGAGTGGTGTTTCCGAAAATATAAGTAGATTTGGTCATCTGAACACACGTATCCGATCTGTGAGGAAGGGATAATTACGATAGCTTAATCATTATAATTACGACAGCTTCAAAGGCAAGTGAATATTCAACAGTTCTGGTTTACGCGCCAGGCGATTTGAAGATCTCCGGAACGGAGGATCGTAGGCGTAAAGTTCGCAGCGGTAGTAGAAATGCTTGGTTGAGCTATGGCCGTTTCCACCACGGCCATGGGGTATTTTTCAGGGCTAAATCAGGGTATATTGAAGGGGGTATGCTCAAATTCAGTATATATGATCTCAATAATTAGCCTATTCTGAGGATGTTCTTTGAAATTGTCTATCATTTCAATTTTAATTTACTTTGTTCGGATTTATTTTGCTATTTTCATCTTTATTTTCCAAATATCATTGAAAATATAATAGTCCTAGTTCCGAACCCTGAATATAGTATAATAACGTTAGCTGTAAACTAAATATGGTGACACTCTAGTAGGCTACAAACATTGCGCACTTGTTCTTAATTTGATTTGTTTTGAGTGCGTTCGGAAGGGCCATTCTCCCACGCATTTCGCGAAATCTTTTGCGATTGGCCGTTCGGAGAGCACGAAATGAGGGATTTCGCGAAATAACGTGGAATCGCCGGAGCATGTCACGGCGGTGTTTTCAAAGATGTCGGCCCACATTGGGGTGATGGGGAAAGTGTAGAATCACCGATATATATGGAAATATGTGATTTTCATAATTGGTAACTGTGTTATAATATGAGGCATGCTTCCAGATGCATATCATGTCTACTTGTGACCAGGGGCGGATCCAGGGGGGGGGGGCACAGGGGGCACGTGCCCCCCCCCCCCCGAAACATCTGAGGAGGGCCCTTTTCGGCGCGCGCAGCGCGCCGAAAAGGGCTGACGAGACCGCGCGAAGCGCGTTATCATGGGCTCTCTAAGAGTCTGGAAACCACGCAAAGTGGTATTTAGAGAGTTTAGAGCACTTCAGAGGCCCTTAAGGGCCAACAGGGGCCCTCCGAAAGACCAGAGGGTCCCATACACGTTCAAAGGGCCCCTGTACAGGTCAGAGGGCCCCTGACAAGACCAAAAGGGCCCCTGGGCGAGTCAGAAGAGCCCTGAACATGCCGAATGGCCCCTAGCCAGCACAGAGGGGCCCCTGGGCAGGTCGGGGCCCCTGAGCAGGTCGGAGGGGCCCCTGAGCATGTCGGCAGGGCGACAAAGCAGCCAGCGCAATTCCTTACCAGGTCGAAAGGGTCCCTGAGCAGGCTGGAGTGCCCCTGGACAGACCCAGAGAGCCCCTGAGAAGTTGAAAGGGTCCCTGTGCAGGTCAGAGGGCCTTTGACCAGACCGAAAGGGCCCCTGAACATGCCGAATGTGCCCTAGCCAGCACGGAGGGGCCCAAGGCCAAGTCGGAGGGCCCCTTAGCATGTCGGCAGGGCGACAAAGCAGCCAGCGCAGTCCCTTGCCAGGTCGGAAGGGCCTCTTAGAAGGCTGGAGGGCTTGAGGGCTCCTGGACAGACCAGAGGGCCCCTGGGAATTTCAAAGGGCCCATGTGGAGGTCAGAGGGTCTGCTAGGCCCTTGCAATGATCGGGAATTGGGCCCTTTCAACGCTCGGGAAGGGGACCCATTCGAGGCGCCCCCCCCCCCCCACCCCTGGGCGAAATACTGGATACGTGCCTGGGCCCTACGTCGGCCTGAGAGTGTCCTTGTCAGGTCTCAATATGCCCTCGCTGGGTCTGATAAAACCCTACGCCTGTCGGAGAGGGCCTTTGCTAGTTCTGATAGGGCCCTGGGGTGGTTTGCGAGGGTCTTATCCGGACCTGAGAGGGTTCTCGGCCCGCTTAAGATGGCCTGACAAAGCCTTAGAGGGACCATACGTTGGTTTGAGAGGACCAGTCCCAGTCCTGACTGGTTCCTACATTAGTCAAAGATGGCCCTTGTCGGGCTTGAAATGGGCCTGTGTCTGTTTGAGAGGACTCTTGCCAGGCCTCAGATGGCCCTAAGCCAGTCTGAGAGGGCCCTTACTAGGCGACAGAGGGCCATATACCGGACACCAGGCGAGCCATTTGGGCCCGCCTGAGCCAGAGGCCTGGTCGGAGCCCTCTCAGGCCTGACAATGGCTCTCTCAAACGGACGGATGGCCATCCAAGTCTGGCAATGACCCTCTCAGACTTAGAAAGGGCCCTCTCAGGCCCACCGATAGTACTCTCAAAGAGACTGAGGTACCTTTTTACCGACCTTAGGGCGCTCTCGCACCGGCACAGGACCCTTTCAGAACGACCGAGGGCCCTTTCAGACCTACCGATGATCCTCCAGACCAGCATATGTCGCTCTCAAGTCTTGCAAGGGCCCTACAAGACTGGCATAGGGCCAGGAGCGTCGCCGACGGGGAGGGGGGGGGGGGGGGGTCCGGACTCCCACTCTCAGAAGGCGGGGGTCTACCCCCGCCTTCACACACTTTTTCGAGGAAAGTTAACAATTTATCGTAAAACTTGCCTTTGCAACAGTCAAAATCCAGCTATCCTCAGTTTAAAACTGAAAAATTTCGCGCCGCTTCGCGGCATAACACAAGTTTCGCAATTGCTTATTCAAATTTGGAAAATGCGAAAATTCATTGTATTAAATGTCTGGCAGAGGCTCTCCTTGGTGGTAATTGCTGGCCCCAGCCCCAGGTCCCACTCGCTTCATAAAATATTAACTTTCAAGCGGGATACATGTTTACACTGGCGGATCCAGGGGGGGGGGGGCAACCAGGCCATGGCCCCCAAAAAACCTGGAAGGGGGGGGGGGGGGCAACATGTCTTCCCCCCTAACAAAAAAAAACGTTGACAATTGTTCGTAAAAATTGACTTCGCACCAGTCAAAATCCAACTATACACAGTGAAAACTGGATTTTTGTTTGGGAAACACGGCTCTTACCAGTAGTGTACCCAGGATTCACCCCAGGAGTGAGTAATTTTTATCAGGGGAACATAAGGTAACCCAACCAAAACAAATCACCGGATTTGGCCCACTATATTTTTAGAGGGGCATAATTTCAACATTTTCCCCTGAAAAAATCATTAATCTTTGAAGCATCTTTGGAAATAGGGACCTTCGGGACCTATTTCCAAAGGGGCACATACGGCCAAGAGGGCACGTACGGACCTTCAGGGGGCGGGGGGGGGGGCAATTGCCCCGTGGGCCCCACCCCTTGGGCACGCCTACACTTACCATCAAATCAGTGCTTAAAAAGCTCAACTGGACGAGAAAATAGCGGCCAGCAAGCTGCTAGCCGGAATTGAAGCTCGAACAAACGTTTTTTTTTTTACATATTGGAAGCACACTGCATATGGTATCAATTTGGAATCCAATCTACACTCTATTTCGGCGCAAATGTTTGTCAAAAATGACGCATTGCTTTTGTGAAAATAACTTTTCGGGACGCGTGACAGCGGTGTGTACAAAATTCACGTGTGATTCTCACGAAGTTCCCAATGGCAATTGTGCAATCAAAATAAAACAAACTATAGGTAGGTACCAAGTTTGATATAGGTACTTCTAGCTCAAACCTTATTGGAAGTATCTGCCCCCTCCCGGATTTTCTCAATAACCTAGAAACTGTGATAGGTATCAACGTGAAACTTTCAGTACCTCATCCTGCATCAAGTCTAAGTATTCTCACCAACTTTCAATTACATTGATGTAGCATTTTGGGAGATAATGACGTTTTAATAACGTCATGCCATGCCATTTTTGGTGGAAAAACTATAAATGTTGGACAAAGCGTAGAGTTTTGAAGCAAATTGCAAAAAAAAAAAAATTGCAAATAAAAAAACGTCAAAAGAAAGGAAATGACATTCTCTTCAACATGGCTATCTCGGATATCCGAAATTGTGAGTTTTGTAACCAAGAAATGGGGAAAAAATGTTTTTTTTTTCGGGGAAAAAAATCCACAAAATAATTTGTGAGTTTGAAAGGTGAATTTCTTAGGCTTGAATACCAAAATAAGGTGAACGGCCCAAATATGCGGAGGGAGAAAAATGGGGGTACCTTTTTGCCACAAAAAGACCCCCCACGGAGAGAGGCTGGATCTGCCAGTGCCTCCCACCGATTTGCCCCCATCCCCACCCCAAAAAAAAACGACGGCTGGATCCGCCAGTGCATGCTTAGCTAGTCTGCCGAGTTCCGAAAAAGGCGACGCGGACGCAATGACGCGGACATCGGCACCCGCGGAAGCTGGAGCGATGCCCAACTTGCTGGACACTGAAGAGCTAATACTGGGGACCAGGCCAGGACCAGCTCCCAAAGCCATCCACCCTCAAGCTCTTCCAGATCCACAGGGACCATTTATGCGCGGAAAAGTCGTTCTGCCTCTTGCTGCTTTCAAACCATTTGCACTGTTACCAGTTGTTTGTTACAGTTCGGTACATATGCATAGTTATGATTATCATGTGTGCTATTGAGCGCTGACTGCCACCGGTCATCGTGACTTACTATCCGAGGCTAGTTAATGTATATGAGAAACTACCTTCATTTCAATATTTTTCATCATACCGAGATGTGCAACCAGGAAAAGGGGTTACCTGAGGCGTGGCTCCACTGGTCTCCACTGGTCTGGTTCCAATATTAAAATTTCGTTTTCCACGACCTAAAATTCACATTTTCACGCCGCTTCGCTGCATCACATCGGTGGCCATCATCATAACGAAGCCATCGTCATCGTCTTCGGTTCGTCGTAACGCTGAATTGAATGAATAACATTTTTAGCTTCTTATGATCTATAAGGCCCATCGCCTATATTTCTGGGTTTTATCAGGGAAACCCGTAAAAAATCGCCGCTTGGCGGCGCTAAATAACAAGTACCTACTGTAACATGAAAATCCACATTACAAATGCTGCAAAGGCTTAAATACACGCAGAAATATCAGGCCCTCTCAGGCCTATTAAGGGCCTTCTCAGACTGGTATGGAACTCTTTCAGGCCTGACGAGGCCCTCTTAGGCTTGTTAAGGGCTTTCTCATACCTGAAAATACTCTCTCAGAGCGACTGGAGGCCCTTTCAAACCTGCAAAAACGTTGGGGGCCCTTTTCAGCTCGAGGGCCTCTTCACGTCTGATGTGCCCCCCCCCCCCGAAATGTTTGCCTGGATCCGCCCCTGCTTGTGACCTATCAATAATTAATTGTATATTGAATTGCTTATAGTGATGGTGAGGACAATGGCCAATGGTGATGTTTTTTTTATTCTTGATTTGTTGTGTCATCTGTGATCAACAGTAATAGTAGGCTTTCTCAAAATAATTGCTGCCAACCAAAGATAATGGTTATGAACTCATTGTTTAAATACCTAAATGACGCACATACGGCGAACCCGGCGAATTTTCCGCGAAATTCCTACCGAACGACCATGATAAATTTCGCGAAATTTGTCGCCTTCCGAACGCACCCCTATACTCGTAGTTCCCCGACCAGTTTGCATAAGATAATGTTCGTACTGACTTGTATACTTTATAACTTTTACGTTTACACATTGAGACCATACGAAATTACACATTAGAGACCATCACGTTTACACATTAAAACATTAGAGACCATAAGAAACCATTAGCCACCATTAGACACCATTAGAGACCATTAGCCACCATAAGAAACCATTAGAAATACCATTAGAGACCATAATAAATACCATTAGAGACCATAAGCAACCATTGGAAACCATTAGAGACCATTATAGACCATTATAGCCCATAATAAACCATTAGAGACCATCAGAAACCATTAGAGACCATTAGAAACCATTAGAAATACCACTAGAGACCATTCGCAACCATTAGAGCCCATAAGAAACCATTATAAATACCATTAGAGACCATAAGAAACCATGAGAGACCATAAGAAACCATTAGAGACCATAAGAAACCATTAGAGACCATTAGGATTTCTAATGGTTTCCTAATGGTTTCTAATAATGTGTATATATGCATGTATGCATGTATATATGTATGGAGCCACCAAAGGACCGACTATGCGCACGGTAAGCTAGACGGGCTAACCACGGGCGTGTTCGCCGCAGACGCCGCTCAGCAAGGTCAGGGGGTGTCTGAGCTGCCCATGAAAAGCAGTGAAGACTTAACGATTTAGACCATCAGCCACGCTAAAAGTGAGCCTAGCGGCGAGTATGCATGTATGTATGCATAGTGTGTATGCATACATACATACATACAATATATTATATTAATGAGCGTTTACATGACAGTAATGACCGTTAAAACGTTCATAAAAACAAATGCTATGGAAAAAGTTTTTGGTCGAGGTGGGATTTGAACCCACGGCTCTATCCAAAGTCAAACTTTATGCCTTTGGGAACACCATTTCCCAACACCCAAACAAAAAGCTATGTAAAAACAAAAGTAAGATTATAATACAAGCTCTCAAAAGATGTTTCACTTTTATTATTTAAAGTAATGGAACCGAAGATACAGAGTGCCAAACATGATAAATTTCCCGTTGCCTCTTTGTTAGACATCGTTGGCTTCGGGCTCTTGGGAACACGATTTAAAGCCCTCAAATCGAAAAATACCTCCAAAAGCAGATGAAATTTTCTACTCGATAGCATCTAGGTTTTCAAATTACCCTCTCATATTTTCTGTAAATTCACGCTGAAAATGGCGAATTTAACATTAAACCCTATGGGCCTAGTAGTATTTGTATCCCAAAACTAGATCGGGCTACCATATGGTTTGAGAGGGGGCCGGGCTAAATATCCCACTAAATACCTTACGGCGTAAATTAGTTGTCAGATGTATATATGCCACGCATGACGCAACACGGCGTAAATACATCAGACAACTGATTTACGCTAGGCGCTCGATGCGCTGCGATACTACGGGGGGGGGGGGGGGGCATTGGGGTCTCGTAGACAACTGACGTTCGTTTTCCGGGTGTGGTAGGGAACAATTGTTATAATTTAATCGAACCTGACCTAACCTTTACAGTAATTACGGGGTTGGGGGTGGAATCTGCCCCCTGCCGTATTTTCTCTAACTCAAAAAAATAATAGATATCCACATGAAGCTTACAGTACCTTATGCTGCATCAACTACACGTCTTCCTATGACATTTCGCTGAAATTAATTTAGTACTTTGGGTGATAATGACGTTTTAATGTCGCAGCGCAGCGAGCGCCTGGCGTAAATCAGTTGTCCGATGTATATACGCCGCAACACGCCACCAAGACTTTTCTTGCGCTATTGCTAGCTGAAATCTTGCAATTTGATTAGTGCAGTGCTCTGCCGCCAGTGACGTCAAATCACGTTTGTGAGCACCGACGAGGCGACCTATTCGGCGCTCAAGCGGTGTCGCCCCCTGATTTTCACAATAGTTCCAAAGTTTCCACCAAGTCCGTATAAGAGAGGTAGAACCGTCCGGCAATTTTAGCGCCATTTTCGTCTAACATTAGCATGACGTCATTGGTGCCTACACTCCCCTCGCGCCTCACAATACAGGGCACGGTGCGCCATCTTGCGGGCGCTGTAGACGGTTACGGCGGTTTGATGATACTTCCCCTAAATCAAAACTAGTTTGAAATAGCGACTATCAGACACATATCGACATGGCCGTATACTATACTGAATTGCGACTCACAAATTGGTATCAAGCCGCCCAAACCTCCATCCGCCGCCGGAGCCACCGGAACCGGGGCCCGTCCACCCGCCGCTCGAACCGAGGACTGTTCACCCGCCGCCGTAGCTACCTGAACCGGGATCATCTACCCGTCGCGGTTGCGGTCTTTATCGGCGACTGCTCATCCGGCGTAGAAACCGCCTGAATCGGGGACAGTATTCCGCAAGCTTTCACTCTCCTCAGCCACGCTCCACAGTCCGACAGGGAACAACACAGCCGCCGGTCCTGAGCCGTGGACACAGGACCCCGCGGCTGACAAACTACTCAATCCCGCTCCACAGTCCGACAGGGCACAACACAGCCGTCAGTCAGTCCTCTGAGCCGTGGACACATGACCCCCGCGGCTGTCAGACCGCTCCAAAGTCCGGCAGGGCACAACACAGCCGCCAGTCCTCTAAGCCGTGGACACATGACCCCCGCGGCTGACAGACCGCTCCACAGTCCCGACAGGGCACAACACAGCCGCCAGTCCTCTGAGCCGTGGACACATGACCCCCGCGGCTGACAGACCGCTCCCCAGTCCGACAGGGCACAACACAGCCGCCAGTCCTATGAGCCATGGACACAGGACCCCGCGGCTGACAGACTACCCAATGCCGCTCCCCAGTCCGACAGGGCACAACAGAGCCGCCAGTCCTATGAGCCGTGGACACAGGCTGGCGGCGCGCCGTGTCGCTGCTGCCGCCGTCTTGGCCTGGTTCAGCCACCTGATCCGCAGATGCAGACGCGTGGTGACAGCTCATCTACCGCCTCTCGCATGCTGGCGGATCTGCTTGGCTGCGCGCCGTGTCGCTGCTGCCGTCGTCTTAGCCTGGTTCAGCCACTTGATTCGCAGATGTAGACGCATGGTGACCAACTTGCGGGCGATCCGGCGATCCAGGTTTGATCGCTTCATCAGCAGGTCGGCCAGTAGACGGCCAACTATGCCCAGCTGCCGATCTGTGTTGCGACCCATCGCCAGGTGGAACAGCAGCTCGAATTCCTCCACCACACTCATCCACGCTGGCGACGGAACCATCAGGCTGCACAGGCTGACGGCCCGGATCCAGGAAGACGGCTGATGGCGCCTCGCTCGTTGGCCTCCCGAGTGTCGGGCCCAGATCTCGACATTTGGCAGCCACGTAACCAGCCACGAACGCCAGGGCTTGCTGCGCGAGACTGGACCCACCACCCGATATCTGCTCAGCCGGGGTGACCGGTGCCGCTGGCTCCACAGTGACGGGCCCAACGGATCGCTCCAGCTCGTCCACTTCTCTGGACGTCTGGGTCTCGGCTAGGTCCTCGATCTGAAACCACAGGTATGCATCCTTTCAGTGGCGCACGCAGGGGGGGGGGGGGGGTCAAAGGGGTCAGCTGACCCCCCCGAAATTTCTGAGGGGCCCGTATTTCTGAGGGGCCCGTTTCTGGTAGGGGCCCGGTCTTGGTCAGGCCCGATCGAGGTAGGGGTCCGGTGCTAGCAAAGGCGTGGCATGAGATGATGGGGCCCGGTCACAACAGGGCCCGGTCCTCGCATATTCTTGATACGGGCCCGTTTCTGGTAGGGGCCCGGTCTTGGTCAGGCCTGATTGAGGCAGGGGCCCAGTGCTGGCAAAGGCGTGATATGGGGCCCGGTCAGAACGAGAGCCCGGTACTTGAACATTATTGATGCGGGTCCCTTTCTAGTAGGGGCCCGGTCTTGGTCAGGCCCGATCGAGGCAGGGGCCCGGTGCTGGCAAAGGCGTGATATGGGGCCCGGTCACAACAGGGCCCGGTCCTTGCATATTCTTGATACGGGCCCGTTTCTGGTAGGGGCCCGGTCTTGGTCAGGCCTGATCGAGGCAGTGGCCGGTGCTGGCAAAGGCGTGGCATGGGGCCCGGTCAGGACGAGGGCCCGGTCATAACAGGGCCCGGTCCTCGCATATTCTTGATACGGGCCCGTTTTTGGTAGGGGCCCGGTCTTGGTGAGGCCCGATCGAGGCAGGGGCCCGGTGCTGACAAAGGCGTCATATGGGCCCGCTTACAACAGGGCCCGGTCCTTGCATATTCTTGATGCGGGCCCGTTTCTGGTAGGGGCCGGTCTTGGTCAGGCCCGATCGAGGCAGGGACCCGGTGCTGGGAAAGACGTGATATAGGGCCCGGTCAAAACGAAGGCCCAGTCACAACAGGGCCCGATCCTTGCAAATTCTTGATACGGGCGTATTTGATATTGATACGTATTTTTTACATTATCCATTGTTGCTTCAGGAAATGGTTTATGGCAACTTGTGGCAACATGATGGTGGGCGCGTATGACGTAGTCGAGGCGCACTAAAACCCCAACAATGATGATGATGACATAACTACCGGGGATCGGACTGCCTAACCTGCCTAACCTGTAAAATATAATTGTTGTTGTTGTCATTTACCTGCCTAACCTGCCTAACCTGTAAAATAAAATTTTTGTTGTTGTAATTTACCTCATTTCGTCAAATTTACTCCCGACAGTTGTACCGCACATCAGTAGCACACGCACCTAGAATTCGCACATCAGTAGCACACGCAGTCACCTTACACGACATTGACAAGAAAATTATAATGTCTCAGGTCCCATGCTGTAGGGGGCCCGCTCAAAAACAAGTGACCGAAATCCGCGAAGTTTTCTAAAAACGGGTGGGGCCCGCTCACAAGGGGGCCCGCTTTTAGGGCTCTGACCCCCCCCCCCCCCGAAATGGAATCCTGCGTGCGCCACTGCATCCTTTAAGCATACTGCATCATTTTAAAGACATGGAGTAAAAGCAGGAACAAATTTGCACTATTATTTTGCGGTCTTGCAACGTGGAATGCACCGCTCATCGGACGGTTCGCGTTGTTGGGAGACGATAAGCCGAGCTGTATTATGTGACGCACTAAATTCCAAGGCTACGTTGGGGTGATAGTGGCTCGGGCCTGAGAGGGTCAACGGCAGGGAGCCGGCCGGCCGAGCCGCACGTGACCTCAGGCGGGGAAAGCCTGGCGGCTGAGCTCAGGTGCGAGGGCCGGTAGATCGAGGCATTTCTCGTGGCGGCCTCGTCGGGACGACATCTTCAGATTTCTTGTCCCCATCAAAATTAACGCTGCGACACCCAGGTGTCGCAGAAGTCCTGACACTAAGTCCAGAGCTCTTTCGAGTATAAAGGTCAGTCGGTGCGGAGCGCCGTGATCTGAGCTACGCTCTGGAGTCCCGCATTACAATATCAATGGGCAAGGTGCGGTCTGAGCGTAGATGGGTGTGGTGCGGCGCGTATGGTGAGAATTGGGTGCGACAGTGGATTGAGTGTGAGAATACCGGAGATGCGGTAAGGTGATGAGGATTCGTTGTGACGGTGGAAGGTGGGTGTGAGAGAACTGGAGATGCGGTAATGTGGCGAGTTGTTTGTGAACGAGTGTGGATACCTGTACATGTACATGTGCATAGTGAGGTGGTGTGTGTGTGTCGGAAGCGTGACAAGGTGGTGAGTTGTTTGTGTAGGTGCGAGTATGGAAGTTTGTGAAGGAATGTGTGTTGAGCCCCAATATAGAGTTGAGGAGAACGAAATATTTCCCCGGGAAGCGAGGAATGCCAAACTGATCCACGGTGAACGCTGAACGACATGTACGGGCTGCTCGTTTAATACACCCGGGTGGCAGGCGGGGCATATTAACGTAATAGGTATTAATGTAACGGAGGGACGGGATGCTGGAGGCTAATGCATGGCCGACAGCTAACCGGGTACTCTTATAGAGCTATATGACAAAAATGCAGCAATAATTTGATCAAACCTCATCAAATTTTACTTAATAAAAAAGTTAAATTAAAGTTCACGGTATTTCAGCACTGAACACACGAAAACGGCTCAGAAGATGACTGTCATGTTTATCCACAACTCGCACACATTTGGACAAACCTATTATTTATTTTTCCTCTACAGAGGAATTTAGAGGTGGATGAAGGTAATTTGACATGTATTATTTGTCTCTTCATCCTGAATTAATAATATATATATATAATTCAAAGAGATCAATGTTGGCATTTCTACCAGAGCTGAGGATTCAGTATGTTTTGGGATTTTATTCCTGGACATTTGGGGCTCAGGCTGGGATTCAAAATAAGAATATACATTAGAATAGTTGAATCATAGCGTATATCGTAGCGTATATCTATAAATATGGAACATACCAAGGCCAAAGTGAGTATTTAGATATAAAGTAGAACCAGCAAAGCTGTATCACGTATAAAAAAAAATTATATCAATTTTAACATCGCATTCCACAAATTGTCACTCACCTCAGCCGTATATTGCCTCAGCAAAACCGCCGCATCGCGAGAGCTCCAATGATCAACAACGCAAATGGCAAATGCCGTAACCATGGCTACCATTGCGAGAGCCAATCAGATTGCGAGGCACCAATTACGTCACAGCCCTGTACTGAGCGATTCAGAAATGGACCAATATGAAAGCACTACGACGGTAGGCCCCTTACGGACATTGTACAACACCACGCGGTACATCTGAGAATCATAGTGCCTATTCATGATATTTCGGTTTCCACAAAAGTTCCATAAAGAAGATAGCCACCTAAATTAAATTTGCAAATTAACCTGGATTGCTGGATATTCTGATTCCTACGTAAACTTATTCACTTTTCAGAGGATTGGAAGATGGCGTCTGTTTTGTATCCTCAAAATGCATCCCCTGAATATATACTACCAGGTAAGTTTTTCCTTGTCGAAAACAAACTAAGTGAAGATTTCGATATCACCTATAACACAAATATGGATATGCTTTTGGATGGAATTTGACAATTCTGCCGCCTAAAGGAAGTAAACTGTAAGCGCCACTCACCCATTATCACCAGAACATTTTTGAGGTTTTTGCAGACTTGCTTAACCCTATTTGTAACAGGGGGGGGGCGGATTCTGCCCCCCCTCATGTTTTTCACAGATATCTCCAGAACGGCTGGGAGTAGGCCCATGAAATTTTTGGACTTTTCCTAGAATTGAATACCGCATTTGGAGTCAAAATTTTGAGTTCTTAACCTGAACAGAGGTGGTTCCAGGGCACAGTTTTGGGTGGGTTCTGAGGCGACATTTGGTGATAATACGGAAATGCAGTCTTCTCAGTTTCTTCCTAACTGCCTCAAGTATGAAGGAGTTGCATTGGTTTACAGTGATTGCAACAAGTGCAAATTAGTTGATGTTTATGAAATATCATACAAATTGCATGGCAGAGGCGGTTTCAGGGGCTTGAAAAGGGGGGGGGGTTTCCAGGAAGTATTCAATGCTTGGCGGGAAGCCAAAAGAGCAATGTAAGGGGCATTTATAGCTATCAAGATGCAAAAAAAAAAACTTCTGCTTCCATTATTTGCATAATTTATTACATATAGAGTTTCAGGGGTGTGTTCAGGCACATGAAAAGGGGGTGACTGGCATGGTGATGACAATATGCCAGTGATAACGGCGCAATAGATGGTTAGGTTGTAATGATATATGCACATGAGGCCATAAAAGGGAATAAAGTCATTTTTTTTTGCAGAGGCGCGCTCAGGAATGGAAGAAAGGGGGTTATATTATTGCAAGGAAACTAAGAGGCATGGGCGTACAATGACATAACATACTGCTGTTTTTGGATGAAGAACGCACCACAGAGTACTCTACAAACGATTGTAAGATAATAGGCAAGTCCAGGTAGGGTAAAATGGGGGGTAAGCAATGTTAATTGAAGTTGTAAGTTGAATAGTCACTGTTGACTAGTTAGTATCATAATAGCGGATAATATACTTACCAAAAGGTCTTGCACCACCCCAGTTTGCATCCTGGATACGCCTATGATGAAGTACAACATGCAAAAAGGGACTATCTATGATCAGTAACACATTTATAGTGCTGGGTAGCAAATTGTCTGCGGTTAATATTGTTTTCCAATTTGACCTCCTTTTTCACTAACCTGGTAACGCCTATGGCAAAAAATATTATTTATAACTGTTTTGTCTAATGTCACAATCACATACCATTTCATTTATCAAAAAAACAACAAAAAATGATTTTATTACACATTTACTTCACCCCCATATTGAGTGACCTGCACACGCCTATGATTTGTGAATTTTCAAACGTCACCGTCATATATCAATTTCCAATTCAATCTCTATCGATCACTATTAGTTGTGTTAAAATCGGTTCATAAACATGACAGCTATGTTTGATCAAAAATACCACTAAAATTTGTAGTTTTTGCCCCCCTGTTGCCCCCCTATCAAAAATTTAGATTTGTTTATTATTTAGAAATGTAGATCGTGTTGAGGGGAACCAAACATCGTTTCATTTTTGAAAATCGGACGGGAGATCTCGAGATCTCCGGGGGGAGGGGCGGAATCCGCCCCCCCCCCCCCCCCTGTTACAAATAGGGGTAGCCAGGAGCCTGTTACAAATAGGGTTAACTTAAATTATTGCTTAACCATGACATAACAGATCAACTTAGGTATTGTAATGATCGTTTTTATACAAGCATTCCACTGGTGCAACCCTTTTTCTTTCAAAAATATGTTTATTTGAAAATATAGTGTTAATTGTTCTTTTCCACTGGCAAAAAATAAAGATTTGTATAGATATTGTCAAGACCAGAAAAATGTTGCAACAAAATCTTGTGTATAGTTGTTACTCTCTCTTTCCTTGGTCACCAGAAGCAAAGCAAAGATGGCATATAAACATAACCAAGTTTCATACATTTTTTCCCCTCGCTTCTATCCTACGTTTTAGATCCATCGACCACACAAAAAGCTTAAGTGTGCAGTACTTTTTTTCTGCCTTAGTCATTGTGGCAAACGTTAAGACAAAGTGACAATGTAACCTTGTCATAAAGAACCTACTGGAAAGCCTGGCTACTACTGTAGAGGAAAAGACCAAGGAAGACGTAACTTGTCTTACATACGTAATCAAAGTGGAGCTACAAATTGATGCCAAGATAGAAAAGGCATTTTGAGTAGGCAAGAAAACTGAGGACAAACCCAGACTGCTCATTGTGACAGAAGACTCGGAAATCAGAAAGTGGGAAATCCTGAAAAGGTCAAAGAAAAGGTGAGAGTGAAAATGAAATTGCAAAGCACATGTACATCAACCCAGATTTGACATTTCAGGAAAGGGAAAAGAACAGGAAGGTAAGGGAAGAATGGAAAAGTTGTAAAGCCAATGGAGAAAATGGCAAGATTGGGAAGGGAAAGTGTGTTAGCATAAGTGAAAATCGTGAAGGTCATGCAAAATTGTCGGACAAGAAAACGGTAGCCCAGGCAAGCACCTCATGCAAATGACCAAGACAAGAAGAAAAAGTAAAGACTGCAAGTACTGTAAGAGGTAAGACAACCTTGAAAGTATTATACACAAATCTAGACAGTCTTGTAAACAAACTAGACTAATTGACTTTGTGCATCAATAACCAAAAAACAGACCTTGTGCTCATTTGTGAAGTTATACCTAAGGCTCAAAAGCTACCCATAACTGTAAAAGGATTAGAAATAGCGGGGTTTAAAAATCCCTTCACAAACTTCAATCCAGAAGATGAAAAGCTAGGTACTTGTGGAAGAAGGGGACTGGCAGTTTATATTAAGGAAAAATTGAATGTTATGCCTGTTTGTCTCAGAAGCAATTTTCAAGAGTACCTCGCAATCAAAGTAAAGCTGTCGGGGGCAGATTCTCTTCTCCTCTGCCTTGTTTACAGAAACAGGCAAGCAATTACAGACCAAGATTCCTCTGAGAGACTTTGTGAATTATTCAGGAAAGTTACTGGATACAACTCAAGTCATGTTATAATCATTGGGGATTTCAACTTCAGGAAGATTGACTGGACCCGCAACATGTCTTCCAAAGGACCGAACCACTACTCACAGAAATTCCTGGCATGTGCTCAAGAGTGCTTCTATTACCAACATGTTCTCCAGCCCACACGTTTCCGTCATGGTGAGGATCCCAGTGTACTGGACCTGGGATCTCCAAATGAGGAGGCCATGGTCCAAGACGTAAAGCACCTTGCTCCGCTTGGGAACAGTGACCATTCATGTCTGGTGGTTTCCATTGTGGGACACACTGACATGCCCAACACAGAAGCACAGTACCTTGATGTGAACCATGGGGGCTACACTAGGATGAGAGAAATACTTGGAAGCATAAATTGGAAGTTGTGCGAACAGAGCTCATCAACAGAGCTCAGGCATTGTTGAGTTGTTCTGGGAAACGTACTGAAAGAGCTTCGCAAGGTTACAGAACAGTGCATTTCAAGTAAAAGAAGGAGAAAGACTAAGAACTTGTTCATGGATCAGACCACAATCTGTTTGCGTCGAAGGAAGAATAAGCAGTACACCAAATATCTCAGAACTGGATGTGAAGAGGACTTCACTAGGTTCGCAGTTCTCAGAAACAAGCTGAGGAAGAGAACAAGGAAGATGAGACAGGACTTTGAAGTGAAATCGGCAAGAAACCTCAAGAATAACCCCAAAGCCATGTGGTGCTATATCAATTCAAGACTCAAGACACGATCATCAATTGAAGACCTACAGCGAGAGGATGGCTCAATGGCAAGGACAAACCTGAAAAAGGCAGAAGAGCTAAGAAGGTTTTTCAGCTCAATATTTACTGAAGAGGACCTTCACCAGATTCCTGTTCTTGCAAATCATTCTCAGGGACACCATGCTGTAAATGTCGAGTTCAGCGTACCTGACACTCTGAGAAGATTATCAAACTTGAAACCAAACAAGTCTCCTGGACCTGACGGCCTTCACCCTCGAGTCCTGAGAGAAGTAGCAGAACAGCTTGGTCGCCGGTCCCTCCGAGCGGTGCGTGGTCGCCGGTCCCTCCGAGCGGTGCGTGGTCGCCGGTCCCTCCGAGCGGTGCGTGGTTACATGTCACTCCGAGCGGTGCGTGGTTACATGTCACTCCGAGCGGTGCGTGGTTACAGGTCACTCCGAGCGGTGCGTGGTCGCCGGTCCCTCCGAGCGGTGCGTGGTTACATGTCACTCCGAGCGGTGCGTGGTTACAGGTCACTCCGAGTGGTGCGTGGTCGCCGGTCCCTCTGAGCGGTGTGTGGTTGCCGGTCCCTCTGAGCGGTGCGTGGTTACATGTCACTCCGAGCGGTGCGTGGTTACAGGTCCCTCCGAGCGGTGCGTGGTCGCCGGTCCCTCCGAGCGGTGCGTGGTCGCCGGTCCCTCCGAGCGGTGCGTGGTCGCCGGTCCCTCCGAGCGGTGCGTGGTTGCCGGTCCCTCTGAGCGGTGCGTGGTCGCCGGTCCCTCTGAGCGGTGCGTGGTTGCCGGTCCCTCTGAGCGGTGCGTGGTCGCCGGTCCCTCTGAGCGGTGCGTGGTTGCCGGTCCCTCTGAGCGGTGCGTGGTCGCCGGTCCCTCCGAGCGGTGCGTGGTCGCCGGTCCCTCTGAGCGGTGCGTGGTCGCCGGTCCCTCCGAGCGGTGCGTGGTCGCCGGTCACTCCGAGCGGTGCGTGGTTACATGTCACTCCGAGCGGTGCGTGGTTACAGGTCACTCCGAGCGGTGCGTGGTTACATGTCACTCCGAGCGGTGCGTGGTTACAGGTCACTCCGAGCGGTGCGTGGTCGCCGGTCCCTCCGAGCGGTGCGTGGTCGCCGGTCCCTCTGAGCGGTGCGTGGTCGCCGGTCCCTCCGAGCGGTGCGTGGTCGCCGGTCACTCCGAGCGGTGCGTGGTTACATGTCACTCCGAGCGGTGCGTGGTTACAGGTCACTCCGAGCGGTGCGTGGTTACATGTCACTCCGAGCGGTGCGTGGTTACAGGTCACTCCGAGCGGTGCGTGGTCGCCGGTCCCTCCGAGCGGTGCGTGGTTACAGGTCACTCCGAGCGGTGCGTGGTCGCCGGTCCCTCCGAGCGGTGCGTGGTTACATGTCACTCCGAGCGGTGCGTGGTTACATGTCACTCCGAGCGGTGCGTGGTCGCCGGTCCCTCCGAGCGGTGCGTGGTCGCCGGTCCCTCCGAGCGGTGCGTGGTCGCCGGTCCCTCCGAGCGGTGCGTGGTCGCCGGTCCCTCCGAGCGGTGCGTGGTCGCCGGTCCCTCCGAGCGGTGCGTGGTTACAGGTCACTCCGAGCGGTGCGTGGTCGCCGGTCCCTCCGAGCGGTGCGTGGTCGCCGGTCCCTCCGAGCGGTGCGTGGTTACAGGTCACTCCGAGCGGTGCGTGGTCGCCGGTCCCTCCGAGCGGTGCGTGGTCGCCGGTCCCTCCGAGCGGTGCGTGGTTACATGTCACTCCGAGCGGTGCGTGGTTACAGGTCACTCCGAGCGGTGCGTGGTCGCCGGTCCCTCTGAGCGGGGCGTGGTTGCCGGTCCCTCTGAGCGGTGCGTGGTTACATGTCACTCCGAGCGGTGCGTGGTCGCCGGTCCCTCCGAGCGGTGCGTGGTCGCCGGTCCCTCCGAGCGGTGCGTGGTTACAGGTCACTCCGAGCGGTGCGTGGTTACATGTCACTCCGAGCGGTGCGTGGTCGCCGGTCCCTCCGAGCGGTGCGTGGTCGCCGGTCCCTCCGAGCGGTGCGTGGTTACATGTCCCTCCGAGCGGTGCGTGGTTGCATGTCACTCCGAGCGGTGCGTGGTCGCCGGTCCCTCCGAGCGGTGCGTGGTTACAGGTCACTCCGAGCGGTGCGTGGTTACATGTCACTCCGAGCGGTGCGTGGTTACAGGTCACTCCGAGCGGTGCGTGGTCGCCGGTCCCTCCGAGCGGTGCGTGGTCGCCGGTCCCTCCGAGCGGTGCGTGGTTACAGGTCACTCCGAGCGGTGCGTGGTCGCCGGTCCCTCCGAGCGGTGCGTGGTTACATGTCACTCCGAGCGGTGCGTGGTTACATGTCACTCCGAGCGGTGCGTGGTTACAGGTCACTCCGAGCGGTGCGTGGTCGCCGGTCCCTCCGAGCGGTGCGTGGTTACATGTCACTCCGAGCGGTGCGTGGTTACAGGTCCCTCCGAGCGGTGCGTGGTCGCCGGTCCCTCCGAGCGGTGCGTGGTTACAGGTCACTCCGAGCGGTGCGTGGTCGCCGGTCACTCCGAGCGGTGCGTGGTTACATGTCACTCCGAGCGGTGCGTGGTCGCCGGTCACTCCGAGCGGTGCGTGGTTACATGTCACTCCGAGCGGTGCGTGGTCGCCGGTCACTCCGAGCGGTGCGTGGTCGCCGGTCACTCCGAGCGGTGCGTGGTTACATGTCACTCCGAGCGGTGCGTGGTCGCCGGTCACTCCGAGCGGTGCGTGGTTACATGTCACTCCGAGCGGTGCGTGGTCGCCGGTCACTCCGAGCGGTGCGTGGTTACATGTCACTCCGAGCGGTGCGTGGTTACATGTCACTCCGAGCGGTGCGTGGTTACAGGTCACTCCGAGCGGTGCGTGGTTACCGGTCACTCCGAGCGGTGCGTGGTCGCCGGTCACTCCGAGCGGTGCGTGGTTACATGTCACTCCGAGCGGTGCGTGGTTACAGGTCACTCCGAGCGGTGCGTGGTTACATGTCACTCCGAGCGGTGCGTGGTCGCCGGTCCCTCCGAGCGGTGCGTGGTTACATGTCACTCCGAGCGGTGCGTGGTTACATGTCACTCCGAGCGGTGCGTGGTTACATGTCACTCCGAGCGGTGCGTGGTTACATGTCACTCCGAGCGGTGCGTGGTTACATGTCACTCCGAGCGGTGCGTGGTTACATGTCACTCCGAGCGGTGCGTGGTTACAGGTCACTCCGAGCGGTGCGTGGTCGCCGGTCCCTCCGAGCGGTGCGTGGTTACAGGTCACTCCGAGCGGTGCGTGGTTACATGTCACTCCGAGCGGTGCGTGGTTACATGTCACTCCGAGCGGTGCGTGGTCGCCGGTCCCTCCGAGCGGTGCGTGGTTACAGGTCACTCCGAGCGGTGCGTGGTTACAGGTTACTCCGAGCGGTGCGTGGTCGCCGGTCCCTCCGAGCGGTGCGTGGTTACAGGTCACTCCGAGCGGTGCGTGGTTACATGTCACTCCGAGCGGTGCGTGGTTACATGTCACTCCGAGCGGTGCGTGGTCGCCGGTCCCTCCGAGCGGTGCGTGGTTACAGGTCACTCCGAGCGGTGCGTGGTCGCCGGTCCCTCCGAGCGGTGCGTGGTTACAGGTCACTCCGAGCGGTGCGTGGTTACAGGTTACTCCGAGCGGTGCGTGGTCGCCGGTCCCTCCGAGCGGTGCGTGGTTACAGGTCACTCCGAGCGGTGCGTGGTCGCCGGTCCCTCCGAGCGGTGCGTGGTTACATGTCACTCCGAGCGGTGCGTGGTTACAGGTCACTCCGAGCGGTGCGTGGTCGCCGGTCCCTCCGAGCGGTGCGTGGTTACATGTCACTCCGAGCGGTGCGTGGTTACAGGTCACTCCGAGCGGTGCGTGGTCGCCGGTCCCTCCGAGCGGTGCGTGGTCGCCGGTCCCTCCGAGCGGTGCGTGGTCGCCGGTCCCTCCGAGCGGTGCGTGGTCGCCGGTCCCTCCGAGCGGTGCGTGGCTACATGTCACTCCGAGCGGTGCGTGGTTACCGGTCACTCCGAGCGGTGCGTGGTCGCCGGTCCCTCCGAGCGGTGCGTGGTCGCCGGTCCCTCCGAGCGGTGCGTGGTTACAGGTCACTCCGAGCGGTGCGTGGTCGCCGGTCCCTCCGAGCGGTGCGTGGTCGCCGGTCCCTCCGAGCGGTGCGTGGTCGCCGGTCCCTCCGAGCGGTGCGTGGTCGCCGGTCCCTCCGAGCGGTGCGTGGTTACAGGTCACTCCGAGCGGTGCGTGGTTACATGTCACTCCGAGCGGTGCGTGGTCGCCGGTCCCTCCGAGCGGTGCGTGGTTACAGGTCACTCCGAGCGGTGCGTGGTCGCCGGTCCC
Source organism: Chirona hameri (assembly GCA_036785665.1). Taxonomy (NCBI): domain Eukaryota; kingdom Metazoa; phylum Arthropoda; class Thecostraca; order Balanomorpha; family Balanidae; genus Chirona; species Chirona hameri. The sequence goes on from JAXIVJ010001403.1 coordinate 64,690, forward strand.
TCCGAGCGGTGCGTGGTCGCCGGTCCCTCCGAGCGGTGCGTGGTTACAGGTCACTCCGAGCGGTGCGTGGTTACAGGTCACTCCGAGCGGTGCGTGGTTACATGTCACTCCGAGCGGTGCGTGGTTACAGGTCACTCCGAGCGGTGCGTGGTTACAGGTCACTCCGAGCGGTGCGTGGTTACAGGTCACTCCGAGCGGTGCGTGGTTACAGGTCACTCCGAGCGGTGCGTGGTCGCCGGTCCCTCTGAGCGGTGCGTGGTCGCCGGTCCCTCCGAGCGGTGCGTGGTTACATGTCACTCCGAGCGGTGCGTGGTTACAGGTCCCTCCGAGCGGTGCGTGGTCGCCGGTCCCTCCGAGCGGTGCGTGGTCGCCGGTCCCTGCGAGCGGTGCGTGGTCGCCGGTCCCTCCGAGCGGTGCGTGGTTACAGGTCACTCCGAGCGGTGCGTGGTCGCCGGTCCCTCCGAGCGGTGCGTGGTTACAGGTCACTCCGAGCGGTGCGTGGTTACATGTCACTCCGAGCGGTGCGTGGTCGCCGGTCCCTCCGAGCGGTGCGTGGTCGCCGGTCCCTGCGAGCGGTGCGTGGTCGCCGGTCCCTCCGAGCGGTGCGTGGTTACAGGTCACTCCGAGCGGTGCGTGGTTACAGGTCACTCCGAGCGGTGCGTGGTTACATGTCACTCCGAGCGGTGCGTGGTCGCCGGTCACTCCGAGCGGTGCGTGGTCGCCGGTCCCTCCGAGCGGTGCGTGGTTACAGGTCACTCCGAGCGGTGCGTGGTTACATGTCACTCCGAGCGGTGCGTGGTCGCCGGTCCCTCCGAGCGGTGCGTGGTCGCCGGTCCCTGCGAGCGGTGCGTGGTCGCCGGTCCCTCCGAGCGGTGCGTGGTTACAGGTCACTCCGAGCGGTGCGTGGTTACAGGTCACTCCGAGCGGTGCGTGGGTACAGGTCACGCCGAGCGGTGCGTGGTTACAGGTCACTCCGAGCGGTGCGTGGTTACATGTCACTCCGAGCGGTGCGTGGTCGCCGGTCCCTCCGAGCGGTGCGTGGTTACAGGTCACTCCGAGCGGTGCGTGGTTACATGTCACTCCGAGCGGTGCGTGGTTACAGGTCACTCCGAGCGGTGCGTGGTTACAGGTCACTCCGAGCGGTGCGTGGTTACAGGTCACTCCGAGCGGTGCGTGGTCGCCGGTCCCTCCGAGCGGTGCGTGGTTACAGGTCACTCCGAGCGGTGCGTGGTCGCCGGTCCCTCCGAGCGGTGCGTGGTTACATGTCACTCCGAGCGGTGCGTGGTTACAGGTCACTCCGAGCGGTGCGTGGTCGCCGGTCCCTGGTGCGTCCCCCCGGTCCCCACGGCCAGCTCTGGCATCATAGGCGTATGTAGGAACGAAGTTACGAACGTCGACGATAGATGGCTCTGAAGTTTGTTCACAGATTTCAGAAAAAAACATGAATGCAAACTAAAAACGAGTACTTCATTTTCAGGGCGACACAGCCTGCGACTAGCATGCAAAATTTCAACCGATTCCGATGAATGGTTTAGGAGATATCAGCGATTATCTGACACGCCACTAGAACCAATCATTACTTTTGAAGTGCGTGGTTACACATACGTCATTTTGGAAAACAAAACTTTTTGTAATAACTTTTATGCAATTTTGTAAACGTTTTTTTTTGTTCGAAATTTTCGATGCAGCAGGTGAACTATTCCCTTTAAATGCAATACAATGTTGTTTGTTGTGTGCTATTGGTAACTTAGGTCTTCTCTGTCTTGTCCTGCCATCCGCGACTCTTTTGTGACGTTTTTTGTCACTTAATTAGTGCGTCTGTGTACATTACTTGACCACGCAAGCATTGGTGTTACTAGAGGATATATTATTTTATTTTCTGTTCTTGTTGACATTGATTGCTGTTTTTTTCCAGATGACCCACCAGACTCAAAACCTGGTTTAAACATATTAAAGGAGATTAAAGATGAACCAAACGACCTAACGACTAGTTCTTCTTCAACTATCTCAGGTATCAGTCAGTTGATTCAACTAGTTAGAATGAAATGGTTAAAAAATAGGCGACATGCCCATTGTCCACTTAAGGAGTTGCTCGCCAAAAACCCACGAGGGGCGGGTAGAATAATATTGACAGAGGAAAAATCAGCATAATGGAAAATTGACTGGAAAACATAACGGTAGTGGAGGTCCTTACTTGAAGCGATTGCCTCCATTTTTTTCGTTTTTGTTTTATCTCCTGCCGCCTAACGTAGAACAAAATTGACTCCCAATGAACAAAGGTCCCAAACTACTTGCCCTCCTAGCCAGGGTCTCCCGAAATCAAAGAGCCCGCGGCAGCCCGGCCGAGGTAAGCAGGCTCAGATATCCGAGGGACATTACCAATAAGTAAAATTGTACAATGTGAATTTTACCAATGAGTCGTTATATTCTGATGATGCAACCCTGCTTCCGCACTTGCTGCTTAATTTAGTGTTTCTTCGATCACATTTTACTTATGGGGAATCAGTCTTCAGTACCTAGGGTAAATCATAGGGTAACGTTATAAAGGGCATATTTAGGAGTTATTGGGCACCTACAGGGTGATTAGGTGAAAGTGTGATAAGTTCTGTAACTAGCAGATACATATATTTCACGCTGACATGAATAAAACGCATACACTTCAAGACCCTTAAATTTGAAGTAGAAAACAAAACAGGTACATATACTTCTTTCGGAGTTTATGATCGGTATTGTCGTCCCCTATTTGACACCGACACATAGCTGGCGCTTTACTTTCAATTTGTTCAATGTTGAATTGTGACAATAACTTTGATCGTTTCTAAGAAATACCGAGTGTCTGGGCGACCAAAGTGAAGAGGATTTTTTTTTTGTACGCCTAAAATGGAGTGATTAAATGACGTTTAGGCTCATTTAGACCAATGTCAGCAAATAATTGAAGGGACATTCCCACCTTTCTGAAAGTTGTCACATATACGCCGGTTGTAGTAGAAACTATGAAGTAAGTGCTGCTGAAATCGATCATGATACTTTTCCTCGAAAACGTCACTTAACTTGCTAAAAGTTCAGTTTTATTTTATTTGGTATGATGTCATTATTGAGCTATAGAGAGCTATAGAGAAAACCTTTATGCTGCCATATGATATGGCACAATGTTTTCAGACAATTCTTGTGACTTGAATACATTTTGTTTTAGTGGCCTCAACTTATGTTACTGGCATCGCGAGGATGATATTTATTTGACAACTTTCAAAAAGGTGGGAATGTCCCTTTAATTATTTGCCGACATTGGTGTAAATAAGCCTAAACATAATTTCATCACTCCATTTTAGGCGTACAAAAATTGCTCTTCACTTTGGTCGCCCAGACACTCGGTATTTCTTAGAAACGATCAAAGCGGCTCTTCCTAACTACGCCGTGCAAAACCGGCTCGGTGCCACATAATTCGAGAATGGGGAAAACTACACATATGCAATTTAAAAGGAAGTAAATATACTGGTGTCTTAAGGTGAATGTTTCCCCTTTGTATTAGTTATAAATTGAGATAGCCATTATCTTGGGCCGGTATTGAAATGTCTAAATTACTAAGGTAATTTTTCCCAAAACTTAACCGTTTTTAAGCAATTCAATTTATAGTTTGCAAAATGGGGTCTTGGCTAGTGCCGCCGCTGATTGGCTGACAGCCACTTTTTCAGCGAATCCCACTTTGTCAGCCAATCAGCGGCGGTCTATAGCTCAATAATGACGTCATTCACCCAAATCTAAAACTTAATTTGTATAAAGTTCAGTGACTTTTCGAGTTAAAAATATCACCATCGTTTTCAGCAGCACTTCATATTGTCTACTACAACCAGCGTATATTTGACAACTTTCAGAAAGGTGAAACATTCCCTTAAAAGGGAATGTTTCACCTTTTTATTGGTTTTGAACTCAGATAGCCATTATCTTTGGTTGTTATTGAAATGTCTAAATTATTAAGGTCATTTTCCTCAAAACTTATCCCGTTTTTAAGCAATTGAATTTCGGATTTGCAAAAGGGGTCTATGCAAGTCCCGTCTCTAAATGGCTGGCAGCCACTTCAAGATTGTTGGTGCTGGAAGTCAGACGACCTGTATTTCTCGAACCTTGGCTGGATTACCCGCTGCGAGAACGATATAAACAACGGCCAACGGGATAGGTTGCGGTCCCAGTTGAAGTTTTTCGTGTTGTTTGAAGCAGAGTTCGGTACGGGCTGGGCCGGCCCTATGGGCCATGGGCCGGGCCTGGGCTGGGCCTGGGCTAGGCCTGGGCTAGGCCTGGGCTGGGCCTGGGCTTGGCCTGGGCTGGGCCTCAACTTTCAGGAAATCACCGGGCTCTGGACGGGCCTGGGCTGAGAATGTTGAAGGTCAGGTCAGAGCTGAAAAATATTTAAACCAGCAGTTCACTTCCATAGCAACACACTGTTGCTGTGGCTGTGGCTTTTTGTTTGTTTTTGGTTAGCATAGTTGGTTCATTGTTTCACATGTATAGTATACAAGTTAAAATGCTAGGATAGTGATTGCAAATTTTGTGAAAATATTTATATGCTTAAAGGAAATAGTTCACCTAGTCATTTTTTTTTACCAGACACGATTTCATGGTATTTTTTAATACAATTTCTTTTTATATTGTCAAAAATGGCCTTATATCGCGCCGATTCAGGACAGAAGGCCGTACATTTTTATTGTTTATCAAAACTATATGCATACTCTCTGATTCAGAGTCCTGACGTCACGCGAATGTAAACAATGGTTCAGCCAATCAGATTCGAAAGTAAGGATATACTCGCATTGTGCCAACCGGCGGCCGGCGGTTTGCTTGCTAGCACCAGCTGCAAGCTGATTGGCTGATGGTATAGCCTCTGCCCGGGCTAGAACCAGTACAACATTCCAGGGTTGTGCTCAACTCAGATTTTTTAGACTGACTCGACTCTGACTCATTGTCGAAGGGACTCTGACTCAACTCTGACTCAATCGGGGCAATTTGTTATTTTGAGTCGACTCAGCGTTGACTCATTTGCTTTTACCCCTGACTCAACTCTGACTCAAGCAGACAATTTTTTATTTTGAGTCAACTCAGCATTGACTCATTTGCTTTTACCCCTGTCTCAACTCTGACTCAAGCGGGGGACAATTTTTTTGAGTTGACTCAACTTTGACTAATTTTATTTTACCCTGACTCAACTCTGACTCAAGTGAAATTTTCTTGAGTCAACTCATTTTTTGACTCGTGACTTAACGACTTTGATTCAAATGTATTTTACTCACAAAAACTCTTTGGAATATTATATTAGATATGTAAACTTTTATTTGGATTTACACTGGATCAAGGCACATGAATGAATGTTGCATTATCATAAATATATACTGCATCCAGTTGCATTGAAATATATATTCCAATATATATGTTCCTAATAGCAATAATAATAATAATAATTATTATTATTTTGCACCAGCACAGGTATATATCTGTACTTTACCACTATTGTTAATTGCTATATAATTATTTTTTAATAATCCTATATAATAGGATGCAAATATGAAATAAGTGAGGAAAATGTATTTGAAGTTGGTTCTTGAGCTGGGAAAAGTAAAACAGGTGTTAATTAAAATTGAGTTTCCGAACCAATCAACAAGCTCAATAGTCAATACTGATAGCAGGCTTGCAGGTTGTAAAACACTAACCGGTGTATTCATGTATTTCTGTATTCATGTATTTAATGAATAGCTACTTACAGTTAAAAGAGCATAAAGCATAAAAGCATAAATAAAGAGCATAATTTCAAAAGAGCATAAAAGAGTACAAAATGCATACCAGCAAACAGCAACTTTGCCAACCATATAACTGAACCCTCCCAGACCCTCCCCGGGGAGGGTCTGGAGCCTGACCCTGTTAGGTTATGCAGCGCAGCGAGCGAATGTGAGCAGAGCGTTCTAAACGTGGGTCTCTGCAACCATAATTGCTGTAAGGTTAGGTCAGGTTCGATTATGTATAGTTTTTGGTGATGGTATAGCTTTAGTATTACTGGTACACTTTTCGGTATTGGTAGGGCAGGCGTCACACTTCCGTACACAACACTGTAGGTAGTGTGACAAGCCTGAACAAGTAGCGGGCGGTGCAGCCGGATAGGTGATGTCATTGGGAGGGTATACTTAATAGTATAGGCCTGTTTACTACTCGATCAGACTTAATGTTACAGGCCTGTTTACTACTCAATCAGACTTAATGGCGAGGCTAGGTTAGTTTATGTTATGGTACCTAACCTAACCCGCTATTAAGTCTGCCATTTAAGTTTAGGTTATGGTACCTAAACTAAACTAACCCCACCATTAAGCCTGATCGAGTAGTAAAGACGCCTACGCCATTAAGTCTGATTGAGTGTGAACAGACCTAAGCCATGAAGTCTGACCGAGTAGTAAGCAGGCTTACGCCATTAAGTAGGGTCTCCCCTATATCCTCCCAATGATGTCATCACGCCGGCTGCACCGCCTGCCACGGCCACTTGTTAAGGCTCATCACAGTTCAAACTAGCTACAGTGTTGTCAGTTGTGTACGGAAGTGTGACACCTGCCCTACCAGTACCCACTTTTCTGCCTGTCGTAATAATACTCTTCTTCTATTAAGGAGAACACTATTACAGTTGAGACACAGTAGGGAAATACTTTAACAATGGAGCGCTCCAAAAATAGAGCCGGTGACATCAGAGCCTGCCATAGACATGCATGTAAATGATCTCAAATTAGAGCGCCTTTATGAACACTTTTTACAAAAACCACTTGCAATAAATTGTAACAATGTCAGAAAACAAGGAAGCCATATAGGAAACAACAATTATCCAACAATCATGGTTTCTTCCTGCTCAAGTCTGAAAAAAATCAAGATGCATATTGAAAATCTGTTTGGAATTGCAAACTTCTGAAACGTGATGGGAACATTATGGCGTGCTTGGTCCAATCCGGTCTAATTATTGAGTACACATACTGGCCAGTGCTCTAATTTTGGATTATCAGCATTCAGCTTTATTTATTGAGCATTTCAGCACCAGACAACAGCAGGTAATCCAAACATAGAGTAAGGATCTTGACTGTTTCCTGCGTGACATATTCATAAATTTAATGTGACCTATCTTTAAACAAAGTTTGAAGTTTTTTCTCAACATACATGCCCTCTATGGGTCGTCAAGTGGTCACAGTGCTACACAATAGCCGTTTAAAAAATACCTCATTTTCGCGACTGATTAAAATCTAACTATCTGATGCATTCTAAAATATAATCTGATGCATTAAAATATCAGATTAGAGCACTCTATTTTTTATAGTATTTCCCTACTGTGTCTCCAACTGATTAACTGGGGAGGTAAATTACTGAACTATTACCGTTCATCCATATATACATTAAACAAGAATAGGGATAAAATGTCACTCCAACTCTGCTTTACACCATTCGATACATTAAATCCCACGGAACAAGTGGCTCCCCATTTGACAATCATTTTGTTTTCCATACCAAAATAAAAAATGCCAACATCCTTATGTAACAATTTGCCACAAATAGTTACATACATATACGATATAACCGATTCCAGACACGCGCATAACATACCTGCCTCGCAAGGCCCTAGATACTAGGTAGACCCGTCCGGGGTAGGCAGCGAATGGCGTGACGTCACGGGCACGTGACGTCACACGCTCCCTATTCAAATAGTGTTAAATCGGCCTACTTTCGCGTCCTACCAGTTGAATACCTTAGGTGCCAGCGGGATGAATTGAGCACTAAATGATAGATTGAAATGTCCTCTACAGCTCGCTCTTCGGCCATTTTCTCCTAAATTGCAAGGGTGAGCCGCTAGGCGATGTCAAAGCGAGGCATGCAAAAGGTGGGAGGCCCATGCCCATATAAGGTCAAGCCCCGCCCCTGTACACAAACATGGTGGCCGTGCCGGTCTCGAACGCTCCCGATTCGGCCACCCCATTGGTGGAAACCGTGACTGTGACGTCATGGGACCGTGACGTCATGGGACCGTGACGTCATGGGACAGGGTGGACACGTTGCGGAGATAGGCATGACACCCCCTGCCTGCCTCCAGGCGGAGACGACCAGACGGCGCGTTGCGCAGCACTGCAGACTCAGCAGTCACTACTAAACCTCTCCAAATATCTCTCTAATATTACGTCATCAACATTGTAGCACACCTCCTTCTTGACACGTGTATATTAAACACGGTTATAACTTACAATACCCTTTAAAACCCGCTCTGATACTCCGCACTCAAAATTAATAAAAAGTTCGGATGTAATTTTCAAGTCAACTGGTTTAATCAGTCATTTTGAGAGAAAAAATGCATATGTGACACCCCCAGAGTAACTTGTGAACTGCTGGTAGCTAGTGTCAGCATGTGGACCAGTATATTGACCAATCACAGTCCTCACAGTCACAGTCTTCAAGCTTCAAGGACCTCAACACATTTGAAGATCAGCGCGATATGAAATCGGTATGATTTTGATGCTCCAACTTGCAAGTCATTGTTGCGGCGCGGAAGAAATAATCGCACTCTAACAATACACGCCTTTATAAATGTGTTTAAATGCAACTGAGTGAACTGACAAGTGTGAATTAACATCTGTAGGATTTCAGGAGAGAAAAAATCGGCGTTAGCAAACAAAGTGAATTGTGATCTATTGTTGAATTAACCTGTCCTCGACCTCAAGTGAATTTGTGATGCAAATTTTTATTTCAGACATAAATGGCGCATATGGTTCATACCTCATGGTTCGTATAAACATTCCAGGAATGTTATGTTGATATGGTTACTATTAGGTTATATATACTGCAGTTATCATTTCCATGTACATATCCAATTTTGTATTGCTTCATTTAAGATAAGGAGCAGTCAGCAGAGTTTGTGATGTAGTTTTACTACTTTTAATTGTAGTTTTGCTCCATTGTTAAAGTATTTCCCTACTGTGTCTCTCAACTGTAATGGTGTGTACTGGAAAAGTGGGTACTGGTAGGGCAGGTGTCACATTTCCGTACACAACTGACAACACTGTAGGTAGTGTGAAGTGTGAACTGTGATGAGCCTGAACAAGTGGCAGCAAAACAGTACTTTTAAGTGATTTTTTAGGCAGAAAATTGATTTATCTAGGTTTGAAAAGCACCTGAACTCATACCCTCACACTAAAACATTGTTTGGACCCCTTTATTATTTATTTGCTCCCAATTTCTTGTTTTGCATCAGATGTGACTGACTCATAAGAGGATGAGTCGACTCAGCTTTGACTCAAACAGCATCCAGACGACTCAACTTTGACTCAAGCGACATCCATGCGACTTCACTCCGACTCAACTCAAACCTCTATTTGTATATAGCGACTCGACTCTGACTCAAGTTTAGTCCATATATTTTTTTAACGACTCAACTCTGACTCAAGACGAGCCCCTATTTTTCTTAATCGACTCGACTCTGACTCAAGTTGATTTGAGTCAGAGTCGAGTCAAATTTGACTCACCGACTCTGAGTCGAGCACAACCCTGCAACATTCTTTCGCCAGCACCGCATTCCTTCGCCAAAAAAAAATCAAATATATTCGGCTGGAAAGTCTTTTCAGTCAAGACAACTTCTAGATAGGGGTTTCCCAACACGGGCTACACAATTGCTATCTCAGTTAAAACTATTATTACACGGCTCGTATGTTAACGGCTCATGTGATATTTTTGCCTATTGCCCGGTGCCATGACGACGTCAAACAGCACAATAAAACTTATAGCACCTCAAGTTGGAAGTTGCATTAGGTTTTGAGGTCGTCATGGTTGTCATGGTAGCGGGCAATAGTAAGTTGCGCGTGCATTTGTGCTTTCCAAAAAAAATCGATTCTTGCCACATTCAGGTAGAAAGTCATTTTCATTTTGTAAGGAGTCGTAGTTAATGCCACTAGATAATTATCCTAATCTTACAAGCATGTCCGAAAAACCGCGCTTTGAGCTTCTTGATAAGCAGGAACTCGAAGAACTGCTCTTTTTGCGAAGATCAGAGAGCACCAATCGAGCTATCAAAGCCGGAGGGGACGTATTCCTCCAATTTTTGTCTGCCAAAGGATTGTTCATGCACCACTTTTTAGATAACAATGATTCACTTGACAACGCAGTAAAGGAATTTTTCCTAACCGTAAAGCGCAAGGATGGCGAAAGATACAAATTCTAGCTACTTCCTTTTTTATATGCACACATCTTGGTCTCGAAATCATATGAAAACATATGAGGCCGTGAGGGAATGTGACAAACAAATAGAACACGTTTATTCAAAAAATGGCAGGGCTGGCCAGTGGCCATGTAATAAAATCAATAGTGCATGGGGGAGCGGGCAATAGTCGAAAATATTGACCTCTGTAACGTCACTGTCGCCCTCGGGTGAAGACCGTATAAAGTGCCATTGCCCTCGGCTTCGCCTCGGGCAATGGCACTTTATACGGTCTCCACCCTCGGGCTACAGTGACGTCACATCGGTCAATATTTTCGACTATTGCCCGCTCCCTCATGCACTATTCATATAATGTTGAAGGTGAACTATTTCCTTTAATCTGAACGGGCCGGACTGGGCCTGGGCCTCAATATTATACATTTGACCGGGCCTGGTCCGGGCCTGGGCTTGATGTTCATGGGCCGGGCCGGGCTGGGGGTTGGTGGGCCCGTGACGAACACTGGTTTGAAGTATCAGTTATGGATTAAAAAAATGAGCTATCGCAATGCCTTGCACTCATCATTGTTCTTTGCGGGCGAAGACACAGTTCCACAATGTTTGTATTTAAGTCGCCAGAATTGTCGGAAACGATTGTGCGTAAAGGTTTTCTCTTTAGCTCTCTTGCTCAATAATGACTATCATCCCAAATTTAAAAACTTAATTTGTATACATTTAAGTGACTTTTCGAGAGACAAATATCACCATCGTTTTCAACAGCACTCACTTCATATTTTCGACTACAACTAGCGTATATTTGACAACTTTCAGAAAGGTGAAACATTCCCTTTAAGATACAAAAATAAAACTGTAGTCTGGCTAAATCAAGGCAGGCACTGCAAGAACTGAAGTGGGTTAGGGATTGCATTTATGTGGGGAAAACAACCATTCGATTTGGTTCTACTTACGCGGTAGCTTACCTGATCGGTGATGAAGTGTACGATGGCGATTGAGGGTAAACATAAAAGTTCCCGGCAAATGGCGATTTTAAGACAAAATCAAGTACTAAAGTAGTTAGTGCTGGGTCGTCGTTGCCGAGAAGTGTGGTAAGATAATTACCAGGTTGAAGCGCTGAAAAATAGTATGTTATGTGCCGTAAAAGTCTGTTATCTGTTTTCGGTTTCGGGCTAGAGCGTTACAGCTAACGAGTATGTGTTCCACGGGTGGAGTTTCCTATTCAAATAGTGGGGCGACTGCCCCACCAACTTTGTGTTTTGCCCAACCAACTTTTGTCAGATTTGAAGGTTTCCTGGAGTTGAAATTGCCATTTTTCACCTGAACCATTGAAAACAACCAACCCATATGGCATTTTGCCCCACCAACTTTTTCCGAAAAGCTCCACCCATGATGTGTTCCACTGACAGAAGCACATTACACGACTCGCAGAGAGGAGCTGCTGAGCGATCAAAAAGATGGCTGTGCGTAACGCGAGTATTGACACATCTCATGCGTGTCAACATAACCTCCCGTTCTCTGCTGTGCTAAAAAAACAAGTTTGATACCCTTTGTAGTTGTAGGTACCTACCCAAATAATTTTTCCTAATGCTAAGAATAATTTATGAAAGGCAAATTGCATTTTGTCCGGCTTATACTCTTTTTGTGATATTTGAAACGGAAATCACAACATAATTACGAGCGTGCGCGAAGCGCTCGCTCGTCCTTCCGTGGTGTATGGGAAAAAAATCTGATTATGAGCGGCCCGGCCCGTGGCGACGCTTTTGAGAAGCAACTGCGTGTCCGATTGGCAAGCGGACTTCTTTGCTGAGCAGCCCCATCTAACCTACTCTGTTTGAAACCAGTGCTGACTCATGTGGGGGACTGCCACTGCGCGTGGCGCGTGGCGCGTGGCGCGTGGCGCGTGGCGCGTGCCGCGTGAGGGGTGTTTACAAGTATTTTTCGCAATAACTCCGCAAGGCTGGGCAGATTATGTGCAAATTTCGTGTGTGGTCAGGGACCCCTCAGCCGCCACTTTCGCACAACATAGGGGTGGGGTGACTCTGTAATTGCGCACGTGCACGCCCCTATTCTATATCTCAGGAACGGCTGAGCCGATTGTGTTCAAATTTGGTGTATGGTTAGGGACCTCTCATCCGCCAGTTTCCCACAAGTCAGGAGTGGGTGCCTCTGCACGTGCGCACGTACACATCCCTATTCTGTATCTCAGAAACGGCTGAGCCGATTGTGTGCGAATTTGGTGCGTGGGTATGGACCTTCAGCCGTCGCCTTTCCACAAGTCAGGGATATGGTGGCTTTGCACGTGCGCACGTGCACACCCCTATTCTATATCTCTGGAACGGCTGAGCCGATTGTGTTCAAATTTGGTGTGTGGTTAAGGACCTGTCAGTCCCCACTTTCCCACAAGTCAAAGGTTTGTGCTTCTGCACGGCACGTGCGCACCCTTTTGGTATCTTAGAAACTACTAATCCGATCGAGTTGAAATTCTCCATACATTTGCTTCGCGTTCGCTCGTTCATCGCCAATACGGTGCCTTACTGGTTATTCAAGGGACTGTCCCACCTTTTTGAAAGTTGTCGAATCGCACTTAATTGTATGTCTACATGTCAGGCGAGGTCAACTGAACATGTTCGGCAACTTTTTTCAGATTTTTTTATCTTGGAAGATATTCATCTTTTAGTTTTAAGCGGAAAGTTGGGTTGGTGACGTCATATTTTTTTAATAATGGAAATCCTTTGTGCCGCCAAATGTATGGCACAATTCTTTGTCGACATCTATTGCGCAGAAAAACAGCGAACCACCCGGTGTCTAGATTGGCTAGAACTATCAGCTGGAGTTGTTGCAGCAGTTGGCCGCCAGGGACCGCTAGTGAGTCAGGGTGTTATGACGTCGCAAGCAAATGGCACCACTAAATATTGATTGATTATTTATTTATAAATAATTAAATAAATATTTAGCGTTACATATTTAACTGGTGCCATTTGCTTGCGACGTCATAACACCCTGGCTCACTAGCGGTCCCTGGCGGCCAACTGCTGCATCAACCCCAGCTGATAGTGCTAGCCTCTAGATAGCGAACCACCCGGGGATCGAGAAATGAAAGACACAAATATTCCAAGGCTGACCTTAAAACAAGTCGACATCATTACCAGTTGGTAAAGAGAGACGACGCTGTCGGTTTAGAGACCCTATTCAAATACATATGGGCCTTATTTTTTACAGATATCAAAATCAAACTCGAAATATCTTTTTGATTAGATCATTGTGGTTGTTTTAACTGCTACCATACTTAGTTTCAATGCTAAGCCATCAAAATGGCTATATCAACTCAAATATAATGTTAAGGTGGGATAGTCCCCTTGAATACGTTGATAGGAAAAGAGGGACCTGTTGGTAATGCAATAGCATAACGCACACACCTGAACACCGTAGCTGAAATATTTGCTTCGCCGCACACTAGACACCGCATTCGAGGCACAGTTATTTCAATTGAAATTATACTTAAATAGACCCAATCTGGTCAAATGTCGCACGGCGTGACACATCATTCATCCATAGAACATAGAAAATCAAGGTTTCTTTCTAAACATGTCAACTCGGCCATAACGAGAGATGACGTCATTGGTGCACAACTTCCAAATAAGCGTGGGCCAATTGACCTACAGGGTGTCCCAGAATTACCCGAACATTGCTCTTTGACGTCTAAAACAAAGGAGAAGAGAATGATACTTCTTGTATTTATTTACCAACATAGCCACCTTTAGCACCAATGCAATGACCATTCGGTTTGGCATATCGGCAGCTAGATTCGCTAGCACGTCCGGGGAAATGCTAGCCCACGCCCGCTTCAGCTGTGGGACAAGTCCACTGATGCTGGTGGCAGGTTTCTCTTGATCAATCTTGTGTTGCAGGATGCTCCAGAGATATTAAATTGGATTCAAGTCCGGACTATTTCCAGACTATATGCCTTTCTCTCCAAATTCAGACAAATTATGTCTGCACCACTGTTGAGTTGCTTGGGCCGTGTCAGGGGCGCACTGTCCTGCACGAAGATGGCTCGATCCTGATCTTCCACCAACTTTCTCTCCAAAATCGACCCGTCTGTGGCCGTCCGGTTCAAGGCATCAAGTCCTTCGTTTGCCATAATTTTCTCGCGGTAGTATTCTCCATTTACGTTTTTTTTTTAGGGAATCACGTGCAGCTCAGAAAGAGCACAATGGCTCATCATTCCCCACACTTGCACCTTGTGTGGGTGCTTGACCGTTTCAACCGCAAGAACGTCAGCACCGTCTGACGCCCACACACGGTCGTTTTGCCGATTAGGGGGGGGGGGGGGCAGGTGTACAAGTTCAAATGGGGACTCATCGGACCACATTACGCGATTCCAGTCGTTTTCGGTCCAATTGTTGTGGTATCTGGCGAACTTGAGGCGGTGCGTGCGCTGCTTCTCGGTCAATTTCGGCCTTTTTGCAGCTTGAAGGCCTGCAATCCTAAGTTTTGGCGGAGATGGCGATGCACAATGCACATATGACTTGGATGTGCGGTAGCCAGCCCTGGTTAGGCGGTGGGCCAGCTTGCGCGTTGATTGGTGGCGCTTGTTAGCCGCCATCGCGATCACTCTCTTGGCGACCGGGTGCAGGCTTGGTTTTCGGCCGCGACCGGGCTTGCTGACCAAGTCGTCTCCCGCCTTTGCACGCCTCAACCACTGGTAAAGTTGGGTGCGAATGATATCCAATTGCTTGCACACACTGTTTTGAGGCTATCCAGCAAAAACCATGCCAATAGCTCTTTTGCGGAACCCGGGGCTGTACTCCTTGCCCATAGTTGCAGGTTTAGTGCTTAGGCGCAAAACGAAAAACAACCACCCGCCGCTGACCTCACCTAGCACCTGACCTGGGTCACGACCGGACCTCGGGAGGGTGTGGTGTTCAAGGTCGACTGCTGAGGGGTATTTCATTAAAGTTTGACAACCGTAGCTTCGGCGGGTATAGTGCAGTAGTGATATTCGCTTCAAAATAGATTTTCGGGTAATTCTGGGACACCCTGTATCAGTGTCAGAAAAGTGGTTCCACGATCTAAGTTCGTGGAACAAAATTTTTGCCAGCAGCAGAACAAATTTTTTACCAGCGACGGAACAATTTTTTGGTTGCATATACCAGCTTTTGACACCTGTCCCTGTGGCACTGTGGTTGACACCCTCAAAACTGGCAGAACATCGCGCTTGGATAAATAAACGTAGAGCTTGGTGAAATAGGCAAAGATTCAGCAGCTGAACTTTGTATTGCAGATATTTCATGTTCATCGTCAATAATGCTGTGCATTCTATGCATTGATATAGGTAATGCACAATATATCTTGATTTTACAACTTTCAGCCATGTCAGGTCTGAAAAAAATCAACTACAGCTATACAGGATAAATCCATAAATATTGGGGCGATTTTGCAACTATCACCCAGCCCTACCTGCAGGGCTGAAGGTAATAGAATGGCTTAATTGTGGCCATAGTTGGTCAGATTCACTGAGCCTATAAAGGTAGTTTTTCACATTTGTTGGTGTTCTTTAAATATGTATTTCCCATAAATATTTACAACTGTTAGTAAATATAATCCATAAATATTGGGGCGATTTTGCAACTATCACCCAACCCTACCTGCAGGGCTGAAGGTAATAGAATGGCTTAATTGTGGCCATAGTTGGTCAGATTCACTGAGCCTATAAAGGTAGTTTTTCACATTTGTTGGTGTTCTTTAAATATGTATTTCCCATAAATATTTACAACTGTTAGTGCCAAGGTTGGCAAAAGAGGAAGCATCAATATCAGGACTCCTGGTTTATTTTACTAATGGCCAGGATAGTGTCTTATCTCAGTTCAAAATCAATACAAATGTGACATTCCCTTCAATAACTGCGCCTGAAGACTTCCCTTGAGTAATTGAGTGACTTGCTCTTACTACACTCACCATTGATGTTGCAGGTCTGTCTCTGGACTCAGGGTCTGGACTCTGGGAGGCAGGGTGGCTGGCAAGCTGAAGTCTGAACCTGGTCGGGTTGGGGGGTTGGGGGCAGTGGCAGCCCGCTTGTTGACCTAGACAGCAGCAAATCAGCCTGAAACAAAATGATGCAAACTTTAACACATAAGTCACTAAAAAGGGTATAAGCACATAAGAAATGCTCTGCTCTTGGTGTCAAATACAATGTTTGCAGTAATTTGGACAATTCCCCAATTCAGTTTGTTTAAAAGATTGTTTTATAAAAAAGTTAGGTTTGTTTTTGTATGTTTTTTATGCACCACAAATGTCAAAATACAGTTTGGTCCATAATAAAATTTGCTTCACAATTATATGCATTCATGTGATTAATCATGTAATTAATTTGCATTTATATACCAAAATATATATTATACATAAACAGGTAAATGCATTATTTGAGTATGAAGCAACTTGAAGATGAACACTTATTAAGGATGGCTTCAGCTTAATAGGCAATTCAGACTACACCTAGCACATTCAGGGAAAGGAATTAATATTAACACAAGAATGCAGCTGGCGGCAAAACCATGGCGCAGCAGCATCTTTAAAGCGATTGTTGTCCATTATACAATACACATTTCAAGGGAAAGCGAAACTTGATCAAAATAATATA
Source organism: Chirona hameri (assembly GCA_036785665.1). NCBI lineage: Eukaryota > Metazoa > Arthropoda > Thecostraca > Balanomorpha > Balanidae > Chirona > Chirona hameri. The sequence goes on from JAXIVJ010001403.1 coordinate 81,537, forward strand.
AAAAACAAAATATAATTGTTCAAGATACCTTTGTCGTCTGCATCAACCCACGGTAAATCATCAACCGAGCACAAAACATCTCACCGGTAAAGAAAACGGGTTACCGCGCAAACACAGGCTTACAAAGCGCGCGAAAAAGTCGCGTGCGTATGTCAAATACATTAAATTAAATGTGATGCCGGGTTGATAGTTAATTGTATTTTAATTTTTTTTAAAACACTGAAATTGATATAATTTAAAAAATAAAATACTGAAAAATGCAAAATTGTATTTTTCTCTGTTCCTGTACATTCGAAAGACAACGAAGCAAACGAAATATACTTTCTGTTTGCAGATTATAACATTTTACGAGAAACAACATTTATTGTCTTATTTTAGCATACAAATTGGGAAAATATTTCTGTGACATTTAAGAGTATAATGAGGAGATTTCAATGGTATTTTTTATTTATTTCTACGCTCTACATATTACGAGCATGATCTAAGTTTAAGCAAAAATATTGATGTTTTGAAAGCTCACGGAATAAGAATAAATGTGCTTTTAGAAATGATTAATATTGAAATTTGTTGCGTTCAATCTACTCTCAAAGAATTCGTCTTTTTTTTCATGTCAATAACTTATAATTTAAAGCCAGCAAGAATGCACATTTCGACGCCGTCTGCGACACATTCTCATGGCATATCTATGCCATGAGAATTCAGATCAAGTTCGCCATTGGTCCAACGTTAAATATGGCCCAGCCAAATTGAAGGAATATGGTAGCTCTAAGATGAAGAGATATGGTAGCTATTGTTCTGAGACAAATATGAGTAGGCTGCGACGACTAGATATTGTTTACGAAAGGTCCCATGCAGCCGCCCTTGACCTTGTTATGAAGTTTATAATTATATTTTACTTTTCGGGTTTATCTCACCCGGGAATTATCTATGAAAAAGCAAGTAGGCCATTATTTTTGGCTTGTGCTTACCTGCATCCTGACAGACCACCGACAGCCTGAGCCGACAGACCACCACCATATAAGCTAGTTGATGTTAACCTCATTGGGTATTTGTCCCAGAACAAAGGAAAGGTGTGTTTGTTTGTGTTGAAGCCTGAAGGTAGGTGTCTTGAAGCCAAAGGTAGGCATATACAGTGTTGAAGGTAGGCATATATAGTGTTGAAGGTAGGCATATATAGTGTTGAAGGTAGGCATATACGGAAAAATACCTAAAGTGAAATTTAGTGAAAGCCCATACCCTTATGATGCCCACTATGAGATACATCAAAGACTGAATAGAACACAATTAACATTGTTTATACTTTGTATTGCAGACAATGCACATGAGGTGGTACAAAATACAGATTAACTTGTATGACATTTGTCACTGACTGCGGTTGTTGCATGTATTGACTGACTAAGCTGACAACAAAAGACTAAGACACAAGACAATTAGAGCTTTGGGCTCTTGGTCCCAAAAGGATATGGTTCTTCAATCTTCACCCATAAACAACACAACAACATGATACAGATTCCATCTAGATTCAAGGTTGACCATTCATGCTGCCGCCTGCCAGTGTCCAAGTGTAGCTTGCTGGCCCAGCTATAGACAGTGATGAAGCTTGGAAATCCCTGGAGTGAAGGTCTGCAGGGTTGTCCTCTCTCCTATGATGATAGCAGCCTGTAAAATAATAATGTATGTTAGTTTTTTTCCTATCTTCTCAGTTTTGACATTTGTTATGCTTGTCAGCCATTTGCACCCACAGACTAAAAAAAATCATTCTTTACAGTCAAAGTTTTCATGGAACAAAACTTCCAAGTTCAGAAAAATGGAGAAAAGGGCCACTTTTCTGACACCCCTGTATATGAGCATAGATGTTACTATAGGATATATTATTTTATGTTCTGTTCTTGTTTACACCGATTGCTGTTTCTTCCAGATGACCCACCGGACTCGAAATCTGGTTTCAAAATATTAAAGGAGATCAAAGATGAACCGAACGACCCAACGACTAGTTCTCCTTCAGCTACCTCAGGTATCAGTCAGTTGATTCAACAAGTTCGAATGAAAAGCCTTTAATGGGAAATAATGACATTTTCCCACAAAAATAGAGTTATCACTCGAAATCAACAGACGAGACCAAAATATATTGTAAATTGATCACATTGTGTATACATTAGTTCTGTGTCATATATAGTTCTGATAGTTCTGTGTCAGTCCATACAAATCATGGTCATTTGTATCACATCTTGTTTTACTATGTTTGCTCTTTTTGTGTTTTCATAATTGTGATTGGAAAAACAAATAATGTAATCGTACCTTGTGACACATCCTGCTCGTCTTTTGGACGTGTGGTTCAGAGGACTCACAGAGTGACCCAGTGGAGGCGATGGAGGAGGACCCCACACCGGGTCCGAGCGGCTCAGCTGCTCCCCCCGACCTGGAGCGTGTCGTGCTGGACGTGTGTGAGGGAGAGGCCGAGGAGGCGGCGCGCGGGGACGACGAGTTCGGCCCGGTGGAGACGGCGTTGAGCCAGACGCTGCGGCCAGTGATGCGCCGCTGTGACGAGGTGCTGCCCGAGTCGGACGGTGTCCAGGTGTCGGCCATTACCTCTGAACAACGCCGCGCCCTCGGCAGGTCAGTCGGAAGCCTGCTGTCTGGCCGCTGCTCAGCTCCGACGGCGCTCCGCTGCTGTCTGGATGTGTCCGATCAGCGTGCTAGTGTGTTTCGGTTTTATAATTAAAGGGACACTGTCTCTTTAATGTGAATTTGTCTATGTTAAAGGGACACTGTCTCTTTAATGTAACATTTGATATGTTAAAGAGCAATCACATCTGATTAACACTATGAAGTCCGTTTTTCGGAATTCGCGTCCAGTCGCTTAATATCATCGTTCACAGTTCGGTTTTCTTCCACCCAATGACCTTGAGTCTGCTTGCTCACCACTACGCACCAAAATCAATTAATTGCGGCGTTGTGCAACAATTGTAAATAGTTATATATTTTGCTTAAAGGGAATAGTACACCCTGGGAAAAGTACGTGGAATGATGGAAAAGAGTATCCTGATTACGGTTCTGGCATTCGTTTTTGCGAAAAAAGTACCAATTTGTCATAATTGGAAAATATTGATATTAATACATATGACACAATCACAATAATCTTGCGTCACCAAAACGAGTTGTGACGTCATACCGGCAAAAGCCTATCCTTGAATCAGAATATGTAAGCAACACTAACAACCTCGTTCGCTGGGTCGCGACTCGCGAGTATATTGGTCGCGATTTAAAATGTGTGAATGTTTACACTATGGCCTGGTATGAGTAGAGTTGGAGTGGCGTTGCGTGAATACATACCCATAATGTTCATGTGCATAAATAAATGTAATATACCTACCCACAAATGTGTTTGTGTGTTCATCGGTATGTGGATGTACATAAATATTGCAGCTACCGGTACTAGTCGCCCATCAAAAGGTGTGCCTTTTCCAGACGAGTGTGGGCATTATTTGCAATTATATATCCAATGAAAATTGACAAAGTTATAGCCAATAATATTTCGAGCTAAGCGGCACTTGAACGTAAACAATGAACAAACTTTGTCAAAATTGAATCAATATATTGCATGAACACCGACCAGCCACCAATCAACAAATGCGTCTTATCACTAAGCATCTATTGGTAATTTTCAATTGGAAATCGGTTTACAATTGACAGAGGTAGATACTTAAAATTGTAACCACAGGCAGAATGTATCCCTAATGTATCGCAGTTACAGGTGCATGTGTTTCTATTGCGGATAATATTGCAGCTACCGGTACGAGCCACCCTTCAAAAGGTGTGCCTTTTCAAGACGAGTGTCGGAATTATTTTCAATTGGAAAGCCAATGAAAATTGACAAACTTATGGCCAATAATATTTATAGCTCATGAACACATGATGCGTTTCGGTGGCGGCCGGTCCAAATAGCGAAAAAGTTGTTCTATTACCCTGGCGAAAACGAAGTGCGGTAGGAATACTAATGACGTATGCGAAACGTCACAAGATTTGTCCCTTTCAAATATGACCAAATATACCCAACGGTTTTGGCGTTGAAACTCAGCAACTAGGTCGTTTTGGAAGGGAAAATTTCAGATTTGGAGATTTCTCAGTACTCCCGACAATCTGGCTATCTCAGTTAAAAACTAATATTAAAGGTGTAATATTCCCTTTAAGCATTCTGTCGAAATTTGTAATGTCAGAAAACATTTCATGTCTTATTATGCCCGATTTAAGCCCAATACTGGGATAAAAGAAAATATTAATTCCGAAGGGATTTTGATTTTTTCCGAAGGGATTTTGATGCCGACCGAGGTTTTGTGTGGCAACAACTCAAGTGTGCCAGATTCGCCAGATTCGTTTGATGTAGTTAACCGGAACCACAATGTATAAGTGCAGTGCCGCCTCATCCAATTGTTGCAATAGCGTCAGCTGACGGTTGGTCAGATGCAGTTAACTGGAACAAACGCTTCCATAATCCACATATGTGCGTAGAAATCGTAAACAGTTTTTAGATTCTTATAAAAAATGAATGCAGGTGTGTCCTCTCAGTCCGTGAATAACTGACTGTTCGCTATAGTTGTTGTTAGCTAGTGAACTCTGTGTGACGTTTCCTCTGTGTGTGTGTGTCGCAGGGTGGACGGCGAGGACATCACGCCGCGTCCCGAGATCGTCACGGACTTCGTCAAGCTGGAGGTGGAGGAGCACGAGTTGGAGGATCTACCAATGGGGGATGTCCCCACCTGGACGATATCCAAGACCCAAGGCAGCCACACGACCTCCGACTCCGACTACGGCCGGCCGTACAAGACCACCTCTCACGACCGGCGCTCCCGCAGCCGAGGCAGCGTCCGTGTCGCCACTCCGATGACGGTCATCTCGCCCTCTCGTGCCAGGGGAGCAGCGCGGGTCCGCGGCCGCTCCCCGGTGCTCGCCCCACTCCGCGGCCGGCCGCCGCTGACGCCCAGTCAAGACCGACCGCGGGGCAGGGGTCGCGGTGGTCGCGGTAGGGGTCGTGGCCGGGGGATTCAGGTGCCGATTCAGTCAGCGGCCGGTGTGGTGCACCTGCAGGCCGGCCGACCGCCGGCGAGACACTCCGGTCCGATCGAGGTGCTGCGGCTGCCGGAGCGTGACCTGCGCGTGGCCGTGGTGCGCGACAGACTGGTGCTGCAGAGTACCGGCGATGACGGTGAGGCTGGGCCGGGGATGCTACATTCCGTGCCTCGCACCTATCCGACAGTCGGCCGGACACACACTACACACCATCCCAGTCCGCATACTGCTCCCTCTGTCCGTGTCAGGTGTAGCTCACACAGGCCAGATGCACACTACACACCATCCTAGTCCATATACTGCTCCCGCTGTCAGTGTCAGGTGTAGCTCACACAGGCCGGGCACACACTACACACCATCCCGGTCCATATACTGCTCCCGCTGTCCGTGTCAGGTGTAGCTCACACAGGCCGGACACACACTACACACCATCCCGGTCCATATACTGCTCCCGCTGTCCGTGTCAGGTGTAGCTCACACAGGCCAGACACACACTACACACCATCCCGGTCCATATACTGCTCCCGCTGTCCGTGTCAGGTGTAGCTCACACAGGCCAGACACACTACACACCATCTCGGTCCACATATTGCTCCCGCTGTCCGTGTCAGGTGTAGCTCACACAGGCCAGACACACACTACACACCATCCCGGTCCATATACTGCTCCCGCTGTCCGTGTCAGGTGTAGCTCACACAGGCCAGACACACACTACACACCACCCCAGTCCAAATACTGCTCCCGCTGTCCGTGTCAGCGGGGCGGAGACAGCCCCTGTCCACCAATCACAGGCTCCCTTCACTATGACGTCACCCGGGAGTAGAAATCCCTTTGCCCAGCTCGATCACGTGTGAAAAGCACGAACTTTACCGAAGGATGGCGACATAGTTTTACTACATAGAGCACTAACCATCCGTTCCACAGATTCAGTCATTCTTATTGTTTGGTGAAATGCACCTGATGTGGCAAAAAATTGTATAAGTGGGAAATTTTAGATGTTAACCCGCGCACTGCAGGGGGGGTTGATTTCCGCTCCCCCCTCAGGTTTTTCAAAGATAACGAAAAAATGGCGTCGCGCAGCGCCGCCGGGTTTTGATACACCTGTTAGGACATCAATTGCGCACACTCTGAGGAAAAAAATATGCTCTGGTCATCTCAGGTCAGGTCACCAGACCAGGTCAAGTGACCCCACCACCAAAAATGTTTGCAGTTGTGCCAAAGCCAGAGTTTTTACCGATCAGGTTGAAACTTACAGGATGTCATGAGAGCATTAGTACTTACAATTCGATTATCTCCGAATTTTGATATCGGTGACCTAAGGTCAGGTCAATTTCGTAACCTCCCCATAATAAGTCAATGGGGAAATATACAAATGCTTCCTATTTCAAGGATATGCATGGTACTAGTCCAATTACTTCTGGATCATGTTATTATAGGATATTCTTGATGATCCAAGTGCAAGTTTTGTTCAGTGACCCCTATTGGGTCATTTGAGGTCATGCGAGGTCACCATCACTTTTTTGTCAATAACTCGACATAATGAAGATAGAGAAGTAAAACAGATATCAATGTGTTTGTCTCGTCGAGACACGTCTTCCCATATGCAACATGCCCTACTTGGGTCACCACTTGACCTTGACCTTAGGTCAAATTGTTAAGTTGACTTAACAAGGTCACCATATATATCATTCAAAGCGCCTTGACAAGATAAACACAATGGCGTGAACAGTTTTCTGTTATCTTTATTAAGTAAAAAGTTAATTGCAAAAAACGATTTAGCAAAAAAACGGCATTTTTTATCTTTTTGACCTCTGGCCTCAAATATTAACCTGAGATCAAATCTGAGGACACCTCAGCGATTACAAATTTCACTGGCTGGCGTTTGCTTTTTTCCGTTTCTTTCTAACTATCATCGTTTCTGAGATATATTGGAATTTCTGGAGCGATGTCCTAAAACAGGAAAAAACTGGAAAATTTGACCTTCGATGACCTCTGGTGACCTCAATTTTGACCTGACTGAAAAAAAAAACACTGAAATACTTTCGATAGAACATGTATGAAGCTATCAAATGCCTTTTTCCGCTTCTCGCTACGTTGCGTAGTTTTCGAGATCTCAGGGGGGGGGGAGGGCGGAAATCAACCCCCCCCCCCTGCAGTTCGTGTTCGGCGCAAAGCCCCTGCAGTGCGCGGGTTAAAGTTACCCCTGCAAATAGAAAGCAAGGATTTATTTTACATCTAAAACTGTGATATTTAAGTTGTTTTGACTTCGAATAATCAACAGGGAAGAACATTAGGCTGGTTGCATTACATATTAGGTATCATTACGTATAGATGGTCGGGGGGGGGGGGGGGTCCTGGGGGCCTTTTTGACCAAATACAGACAAATAAATCGTACCAGTGTATTTCTGAGACAAAACTGGTTAGAAACATGCCTTTTTTATTTAGATTTATCAATTAAAAATGTTGACCTTCAGTGACCTGAACATGACCTGACCTTGACATTAACTTCACGTAAATTAAGGCAGGTCGTACAATGACTATCACTATCGAATTATACGTGGAAAATAACTCATAAAACATGTGTTGCATGACTCGTAGATATTTTAAGCATAGTGAGCTTTTGAGACATGACCTTGGCCAATAATCTCACTTTAGGTCATGTGGGATGTGTATCATACCTTGGCAGCACTTTGGGTGATCATGGTCGTAATCGAAGGCTTTGGATGGAAAATATGGACCATAAGCTCAAATACGTCGATTTTGACCCTTGACCTGACCGTGACATGACATTTGACCTCACTTTGACATTGTTGAGTATGCTTTAGATTCATCTCATTGAGAGCTTTCGATTGCCGCTTTGCGCGTCTCTGCGATAATTTGTTCGGAAGGTAACGGGGGGGGGGGGGCGTTTAACGGCCCCGCCCCCCATTTCTCCCGTCATTTATCACCTCCCGTCATCACCTCCCGTCACTAAATTCGATATAACTCGATTTTTTTTTCTCGACGAAATTGCTTTATTTTTCACAGAAGACGTAAACGTGATTTATAAGCAAATATCCGAAGTTTCACGTTGATAGCGCTATTTGTTTTTGAGCTATTACGAAAATTCATCAGGGAGGGGGGGGGGGGGCGTTAAACACCCCCCCCCCCCCCCCATGGCGGGTTAAAACCGGACATCCGCCAAGTATGTCGATATTTCTGAAGATAAATGACGAGAATCGCCGCGCCATAAACGTATTTTTTATTTGCTACCATATTGCAAAATATTGATGCCAAATGCTCTGACGTCACCCCGGGAGTCATTTCTCCCTGGTGGATAAACCTTATTAGTAAAGTAATCTTGGGCGGAGATACCAGGCACGGCTGCTCTGGAGGCATATATTGCAATGTAAACTTGCGATCAGTGAAGACCCCGAAAAAGCAGGTAGGAAACTGCGTTGCGTTACCAAAAACCAGCGATTTGACTATTCCCATGGACCAGGGTGTGGCAGTAAACAATATTGTAATAACATAAGCGAACCTGACCCAACCTTTACAACAATTACGGTCGCAGGGACCCACGTTTATAACGCTCCGCTCGCATTCGCTCGTTGCGCTGCGGAACCTCGGGGGGGGGGGGGGGGGGGGCTGGGGGGCTGTCCCCCCCCCAGGACCTCCCCCCAGGACCTCCCCCCAGACCATCTAGTAGACAATTGTGGTCCATGTAGATCGTCAAATGGCTGGTTTTTGGTAACTCACCGCAGTTTCCTACTTGCTTTTTCGGGGGTCTTCACTGATCGCAAGTTTACATTTCAAAGTACGTTGTCTGGAACCCGACGTGGTTGAGAGTTGTGACATATCCCGTGTTGGTTTTTGTATTATTATTTCATTTCAAGGGAAATATTCATCTTTTTCCACAAACATGGAGTTATTACTTGAAATAGGTAGACGAGACCAAAGTATATTGTAAATTTATCACATTTTGCATATAACAATTCCTACCGAGAGATATTTCAAGTCTTGTTGATAAGCGATCCACGCTTATAACGACCAGTACTTGCAAGTACTTGGGAGCGAATTTGGAATTCCGGGCTTCTCTCGTATTGTTTTTTTTTTGTTGACAAAATTGTATGGAAAATCTCTATTGTGATATGTGCCCTAATATCCTTAACAATCAACAAACATTGAATAATAAGGTAGCCAAATTAGCAGTTAACACGCTACGACGGCCTAGTTGTGGTTGCGAATTGCGACCCTCCATTTGTGAAAATTGATTCATTTGTTTTCAACATTATGCGTTGTGTATAGTTTGTTTTCCCTGGCCGTATACAACACTATGCTTTAGCTTATCATGCACAAGAATATTACCAAAAAAATCAACAAGCAATGCAAAAAAACTGGCAATGACACCGGAAGTTCACTTGGGCACGCAACGGCGACCTATTTAGTGTCGGTGATTTGTTTCAGGGACCAATCAGAGACGTTATCAAAAGAAAGAAAGCCGAATATGTCGCGCTTCCAAATAGTGAAGGGAAAACACCGATTATGAACTTCGAAAGAAGTATATGTACTTGTTTGTTGACCTCCTTCAAACAAAATAAAAAATAGACCAAGTTGTGATCTCATTTTAAAATTAAGACTCGATCAATTTGATACCATACACGATGCATAACACAATGCAGTACATCAGAAGGTGGATATTTCCCTTTAAGAGAAATTGTGATACTGCTAATATTTTCATGGAAATCAATGACAGCTGATGAGAGGAGCAATAACCATGACTTTTTACATCGTCCAGTGGTTTATGAAAACCACGTGTTTGTGTATGTATGTGCACTGTGCATTGTGCATGCTTATTGTGATCAGTCGTTCAGGAACTAGTGATGTTCTGGTGACAAGTTTACAGCGCTCTGATTGGCTGCTGTGTTGCCTTCGGGTCACCGCGGCGAGCATTGCCGCTGCTACAGGAAGGACTAATGCTGACGGTATGTCTGTCTGTGTGTGGCAGATTCTGCGCCCGTTCTGACGCACAGCGCACTGATTTTGACGGAGCTGGTTAAAATCAAGGAGGCGCTGACAAAACTGGTGGAGAAGTGTAACAAGGGCGGTGAGTACGGGAGAAGGTACAAGGGTCGTACCGAATAGAGGCAATGGGTGCGCTAATTATACAGCTGCTGGTGAACGGTACTAAGACTGATTATACAGCTGGTGAACGGTACTAAGACTGATTATACAACAGGTGAACGGTGCTAAGACTGATTATACAGCTGCTGGTGAACGATACTAACACTGATTATACAGCTGGTGAACGGTGCTAAGACTGATTATACAGCTGGTGAACGATATTAAGACTGATTATACAGCTGGTGAACGGTATTAAGACTGATTATACAGCTGGTGAACGGTACTAAGACTGATTATACAGCTGGTGAACGGCACTAAGACTGATTATACAGCTGGTGAACGGTACTAAGACTGATTATATAGCTGGTGAACGGTACTAAGACTGATAATACAGCTGGTGAACGGTACTGATACTGATTATACAGTTGGTGAACGGTACTAAGACTGATTATACAGCTGCTGGTGAACGGTACTAAGACTGATTATACAACTGGTGAACGGTACTAAGACTGATTGATTATACTGCTGGTGAACCGGTACTAGACTGATTATACAGCTGGTGAACGGTGCTAAGACTGATTATACGGCTGCCGGTGAACGGTACTAAGATTGATTATACAGTTGGTGAACGGTACTAAGACTGATTATACAGCTGGTAAACGGTACTAATACTGATTATACAGCTGGTGAACGGTACTAAGACTGATTATACAGCTGGTGAACGGTACTAAGACTGATTATACAGCTGGTGAACGGTACTAAGACTGATTATACAGCTGGTGAACGGTACTAAGACTGATTATACAGCTGGTGAAGGGTACTGATACTGATTATACAGTTGATGAACGGTACTAAGACTGATTATACAGTTGGTGAACGGTAATAAGACTGATTATACAGCTGGTGAACGGTACTGATACTGATTATACAGTTGGTGAACGGTATTAAGACTGATTATACAGCTGCTGGTGAACGGTACTAAGACTGATTATACAGCTGGTGAACGGTATTAAGACTGATTATACAGCTGCTGGTGAACGATACTAAGACTGATTATACAGCTGGTGAAACGGTACTAAGACTGATTATACAGCTGCTGGTGAACGGTACTAAGACTGATTATACAGTTGGTGAACGGTACTAAGACTGATTATATAGCTGGTGAACGGTACTAAGATTGATTATACAGCTGGTGAACGGTACTAAGACTAATTATACATCTGGTGAACGGTACTACGACTGGTGTGTGACTGGAGTGGAGGTACATTGACTCGTATGTCGATTTTAGTTGTTCTTTGATCATATGCATATCTTTCCAATTACCCGCAATCTCTGTAATGACAGTCAGCCATGTGACGTAGCCAGGTCCGCTGACCCGTTTCGCCTACGCCGGCCACACAGGTCCCGAAGAGCATGTGCCGCGCCTGCGCACGGCGCGCCGCACCTCCATCTCCTGGGTGGAGACGCGACTGCGTGCAGAGGCGCAGGGCGACATACGGACGGTGAGTGGGTGAGACCTCACTGCCTGACGCCCCGGTGCGGTCCTCAGACGGCGGTATCGTTTACCTGGTGGGAGACCTCACTGCCTGCCACCCTGGTGCGGTCCTCAGACGGCGGTATCGTTTACCTGGTGGGAGACCTCACTGCCTGCCACCCCGGTGCGGTCCTCAGACGGCGGTATCGTTTACCTGGTGGGAGACCTCACTGCCTGCCACCCTGGTGCGGTCCTCAGACGGCGGTATCGTTTACCTGGTGGGAGACCTCACTGCCTGCCGCCCTGGTGCGGTCCTCAGACGGCGGTATCGTTTACCTGGTGGGAGACCTCACTGCCTGACGCCCCGGTGCGGTCCTCAGACGGCGGTATCGTTTACCTGGCAGGACCTGCCACCCGCAGGACGTGTATGTGTGGCTGGCGATGACAAACAGACTGGGTGGTGTGCTCACAGTGGTTGGACGATGCTTGCCATGATACTTGGTGCTAGACATTCGTGCCAAATGTATGAAGTATGCTGTTGGGTGTGGAGTGCTTATGATGATTGATGCATAATCAGTGCATAAAGGCGAAGCTAGTGTCGTAGTTTTGAGTCACTGGGGGTCATCATTTGAACTTCCTTGGTTATTAGCAAGGCATCTACTGTCCGCTGTGTGGAGTGTGGACGGCTTTTATATTGTAGTTAAATGGTGCGACGACTCGCATAGTCATTTGGCGCCCATCTGTGTTGACGGTAGTGTCCGTGTTGCCGTCAGAGCTCTCACGGCAAGCAGGGCAAGTCTGAGTACGACGCTCTGCGGTGCGACCCGACGCCACCGACGCCGGTAACGCCGGCCCAGCGTACCGTCTCAGCCGTGGGCGACACTCCTCGTGGCAGGGGCACACCAATGCTGCCCAAACCGACATCCGGTCAGTACTGCTGTGTGTTGTCCAGCTCAGCTGTGGTTATGTGGCGTACATAGCGACATGGTCAACATAACAATTTGACCATGGACTGGATATGGCGGCTTGTTTTTACTGTTTTATAATGTAATCACTGCTGATCCATTTGACTCGAAGTCTTCAATAACCCGCGCCGTGCCGATGCTTGGCGCCACCTTCGCCCTGCTGGGGAAGGGGGGGGGGACGTTTCGACCCCCCCCCCCCGAACTCGGCTCCTATAGGATGTGACAAAAACCGAAAATACTGTTCGAAAGCTCGTCAAAAATCATTTTGAAACTATTTCGGTTATGTTTTGGCTCAGGCCAATATTAAGGCCGCCAGAAGTCATCGAAGGTCAGATTTTCCAGGTTTTGAACTTCGCTCCAGAAACCCCAAAATATATCGGGAACTATGGTAGCTAGGAAAACCAAAAAAAATCGTATGCTCTTGAAATATGCAATCGCTATCGGTGTCCTCAAATTTTAGCTCAAGTTAACAGTTTAGGCTCCAGAGGTGATCAAAGGTCAAAAATGATATTTTCTGGCATTTTTTTTTTTACCAATACTTTTTACCTAATAATGGCAAGGCAATACAATTTGGCCTCAGGTCAAGTTCAAGTGGTGACCCAAGCAGGGGCGTAGCCAGCATTTTTCGAGACAGGTGCATCCGGTCGGGGGGGGGGGGGCTCGTTACAAGGGGGGGGGGACAGTCCCCATAAAGATCCAAAGCGGCACTTGGGCCCATTCCAGGCCTGATAGGGCCATAGGCGTACCCAGGATTTCACCAAAGTAGTACCCGCGAGGTCAGTTTTATGAACCTCCGGAGCGTCAAGGCCCCTTTCCAAGACTGAAGGCCCTTTTACCTCTACCCCTGCGAAACAAATGGTGCTGTGCTGGGGGTTGGGTAAATAATGAAAATGCGTTGTTGAGCGCGTGGGGTAAATAATGCAAATACAAAGTTAATCCCAGATCCGACATGTTTTTAAGTCGTGATTTGAAGGAAAGGAAAGTATCCCGAAGGTTGAAACGGTTCTTATCTGGCTAAAAGGAGACCTCTATGCACGGGTGGAGTTTCCTATTCAAATGGATACTGCCACTGCCCCACCAACTTTGTGTTTTGCCTCACCAACTCTTGTCAGATTTGGAGTGCACCACCCTCAGGCCGATCGAAGGCCCCTTGAGCCGACCGAAGGGTCCCTAAGCCGGTCAAGGGCCCCTCAGCTGGTCAAGGGCCCCTCAAGCCGACCTAGGGCCAGGAGCGGCGCTGGGCCTTTCAGACTAGGTAGGCAAGGCACTAGGCTCCCTCAGGACGACCGAGGGCCATTTGGACTGCCCAAGGTTCATCTCAGGCCGGCCGAGGTCCACCTCAGGCCAAATGTGGTTCCTTCAGGCAGACCGAGGGCACCTTCATGCCGACTGAGGGCCCTCTCAAGCCGGCCGAGGGCCATCTCAGGCCGACCAAGCGCCTCCTTAGGCCATCCGAAGGCTCTTAGGACGACCAATGCCTCTCAGGCCGACTGAGGAGTGACGATCCCTCAGACCGACAGAAGGTCCCTCGGGGCTCAGGCGTTCCGAGGGCAACCTCATGTAAACCAAGGGCACCCTCAAACCAGACGAGGGCCATCTCAGGCCATCCGAGGGCTATCCTAGGACGACTAAGGGTCCCTCAGACCGACTGAGTGCCCCTCAGGCTGACTGGGCCCTTCAGGCTGACAGAGGCCCCTTGGGCCGATCTGAGGGGCCCTCAGATGGACTCAGGGCCCCTCAGATGGACTCCGGGCCCCTCAGATGGACTCCGGGCCCCTCAGATGGACTCCGGGCCCCTCAGGCCGAATGCCCCCGCAGGCCGACTCAGGGTCCCTCAGGCCGATTGAGGGCCCCTCAGGTCGACCGAGTGCCCCTCAGGTCGACTGAGGGCCCTCTCAGGCCGACTGAGGAGTGACGATCCCTCAGACTGACAGAAGGCCCGTCAGGGCTCAGGCACTCCGTGGGCAACCTCATGTAAACCAAGGCCACCCTCAAACCCATTGACATATATAGGTATAGACGGACTACTCCGCCCGGCGGCCGTTCCCGCTAGGCGACACTGGCGCCGCAGCGGAGAAGGGATTGAGTTAGCGCGGCAATGCTTTTGCTATGGTGGAAGGGCGATATTTGTCGGCCTGTAACTCAAAAACTGCGTTAGGTAGCGCACTGGAAAAGGTTTGAGGACGTAGAGTCTTTCATAATGAATAACGTGGAATACAAATATTCAGCCTGAACGTTCACGGTAATTATCGTAAAATATCGCCTCTGCCATAGCACAAGCATTGCCGCGCTAACTCATGCGCTCTCCGCTGCGGCGCTAGTGTCGCTTCAACCGGAACGGTTGCCGGGCGGCGCAACGGCTGGAGTAGTTCGTCTTATACATATATATATATATATATATATATATATATATATATATATATATATATATATATATATATATATATATATATATATATATATATATATATATATATATATATATATATATATATATATATATATATATATATATATATATATATATATATATATATATATATTATATATATATATATATATATATATATATATATATATATATATATATGTATATATATATATATATATATATATATATATATATATATATATATATATATATATATATTTTTATATATATATATATATATATATATATATATATATATATATATATATATATATATATATATATATATATATATATATATATATATATATATATATATATATATATATATAATATATATATATATAATATATATATATATATATATATATATATATATATATATATATATATATATATATATATATATATATATATATAATATATATATATATATATATATATATATATATATATATATATATATATATATATGTATATATATATATATATATA
This sequence comes from Chirona hameri, assembly GCA_036785665.1. Taxonomy (NCBI): domain Eukaryota; kingdom Metazoa; phylum Arthropoda; class Thecostraca; order Balanomorpha; family Balanidae; genus Chirona; species Chirona hameri. Next base: position 97,072 of record JAXIVJ010001403.1, read on the forward strand.
TATATATATATATATATATATATATATATATATATATATATATATATATATATATATATATATATATATATATATATATATATATATATATATATATATATATATATATATATATATATATATATATATATATATATATATATATATATATATATATATATATATATATATATATATATATATATATATATATATATATATATATATATATATATATATATATATATATATATATATATATATATATATATATATATATATATATATATATATATATATATATATATATATATATATATATATATATATATATATATATATAATGTCAATGCTCAAACCAGACAAGGGCCATTTCAGGCCAACCAAGGGTCCCTCAGGCCATCCGAGGGCTATCCGAGGACGACTAAGGGTCCCTCAGACCGACTGAGTGCCCCTCAGGCTGACTGGGCCCTTCAGGCCGACTGAGGGCTCATTAGGCCGACTCAGGGCCCTACAGGTCCATGCAGTCAGGGCCCCTCAGGCCGAAGGCTCCCCTCAGGACGACTGAGGGTCCCTCAGGCCAACTCGGGGCCCCTCAGGCCGATTGAGGACCCCTCATGTCAACTGAGAGACCTCTCACGCCGACTGAGGTCCCCCTAGGCCGACTGAGGATCCCCTTAGACGAAATCAGGCCGACCGAAGGACCCTTAAGGGCGACTGAGGGTCCCCTTAGACTAACTCAGGCCGACCGAAGGCCCCTAAGGCCGACTGAGGGTCCCTGAGGCCGACTGAGGGCCCATAAGGCCCACTGAGGGCCCCTAAGGCCGACTGAGGGCCCCTAAGGCCGACTGAGGGCCATAAAGCCGACTGAGGGCCCCTAAGGCCGACTGAGGGCCCATAACGCCGACTGAGGGCCCTTAAGGCCGACTGAGGGCCTCCTCAGGGCGACTTAGGATCCCTCAGGCCGACTGAGGGCCCCTCAGGCCGACTGAATGTCCCTTCAGTTTGACTGAGGGCCCCTTCAGGGCGCCTGAGGGCCCCCTGGCCGACTGAGGGCCCCCTAAGGCCGGCTGAGGGCCCCTCAGGTCGACTGACGGCCCCTCAGGTCGACTGAGAGTCCTTTCAGGGCGCCTTAGTCCCCCCCCCCCCCTCCAGGCCGACTGAGGGCCCCTCAAGCCTACTGAGGGCCCCTTCAGAGCGACTGAGCCTCCCCCCCCCCCCACGGGTCGACCGATCGTCCCTCAGATCGACCGAGGGTACGTCTGGCCAGCTAAGGGCCCCTTAGACAAAAATAAAATGGGCCCCTCAGCTCAAGGGGGTACCCGCGGGTGTCCAGGGTACCCCTTGGATACTTAGAGAGGGGCTATGCTAGGTCTGAGAGTGCCCATTCCAGGCCCTGAGAGGGCCCATTCTAGGCCTGAGAGGGCCCTCGAAAGAGTTCTTCCTCCTTATCATAGGGCTCTCTGGCAGACTATAGGAGGGTCCTTCATCCTTGTATTGTGTGAGAGGGCTTTGGCTCCGCTTCTCTCATGGTATTTTACATGAACATAAAATGACGGCAGCCAGGCCGTGTGGTTGCAGCCGGGCATAGGGTCCCGACAAAATCTCCTGGGTGCAGGAGCACCATTTGTACCCCCTGGCTACGCCTCTGGACCCAAGTAGGCCATGTTGCATATTGGAAGACGTCTCGACGAGACAAACACATTGGGTGCCGGTTTCACTTCTCTATCTTCATTCTGTCGAGAGTTATTGACACAAAAGTGTTGGTGACCTCAGATGATCTCGGCTGACCCTGCAGGTGTCACTGAACACAAAGAATGCTCCTGGATCATCAAGAATTGCCTATGATAACATGATCCAGAAGGAATTGGACTGATGTCATGCGTATCCTCGGAATAGTAAGCATTTTAATATTTCCCATTGACAATGGGGAGGTCACGAAATTGACCCGCTCTTAGGTCACCGATATAATACAAACAAATCCGAGATATTCGAATTGTAGGTACTTTATGAAATTCTGTAAGTTTGAAACAGATCGGCCATAACTGTGGCTGTGGTACGACGGCAAACTTTTGTTTAGATAGGGTCATGTGAAAGTTGGTGGGACCGAGGTCAAGCAATTCACACAATGTGGGTAACTGATGCCCGAGCACCTGTGCCAAAAACGGCGTCGCGCAGGCGAGGGTTAAGCCGCTTGTGGATGACGGATGAATACATAGAGCGACATCTCATGGTTTATCGTATGTATCGACGATTGCTTTTATTTTAAGTTGAATGCTCTTCCAACATGTACTTATTCGCTCTCACTTCTCCTAGTTCCTACTTCTGTTTCTTCTATCACGTTTGACTTATGGCGAATCAGTCTGCGGCTCCTAGGGTCAATCAAGGCGCTACGTCTCCATATGTACGGATTCTTTTCAGGTGATCCAAAAAATGCCTCGCCTGGTCTCACCATGTCGGTGGAAATAAAGGAGGAGAGTTTCGGCGCTACCTCGTCTTCCTCGCCTGCTGACGGTAATAATAACCTGCTGGATAGGTCAAGCATATGATTATGTATCACAGCTTCCATCTTGGATTTGCAGATGCAGGCAATAGGATAGGTCGTTAGGTTTGAACGGGGGGAGATCGGGACTATAGCCCCGGGGAGGGGGAGGGGGAGGGGGAGTGGGAGGGGGAGGGGGAGGGGGAGGGGAGGGGAGGGGAGGGGGAGGGGGAGGGGGAGGGAGAGGGAGAGGGAGAGGGAGAGGGAGGGAGAGGGAGAGGGAGAGGGAGAGGGAGGGGGAGGGGGAGGGGGAGGGAGGGAGGGAGGGAGGGAGGGAGAAGAGAGATCGGGACTATAGCCCCCCCCCCCCCCTCGGCAATCTGAGGAGGGGGCCCTTCCCCTGAGGTAAAGGGAAGGGAAGGGAAGGGAAGGGAAGGGAAGGGAAGTGAAGTGAAGTGAAGTGAAGTGAAGTGAAGTGAAGGGAAGGGAAGGGAAGGGAAGGGAAGGGAAGGGGAGGGGAGGGGAGGGGAGGGGAGGGGAGGGAGGGAGGGGAGGAGAGGGGAGGGGAGGGGAGGGGAGGGAAGGGGAGGGGAAGGGAAGGGAGGGAAGGGGGAGGGAGAGGGGAGAGAGATCGGGACTATAGCCCCCCCCCCCCCCCCCCCCTCGGCAATCTGAGGGCAAACAAAATATGTGTAAAGAGTTTTTTACATTTTGGGGTTAGGTAGGGGGCCCCTCGACTGTCATTTGAGGGCCCGGTACCTATTCATTGTCAATTAATGGGGGGGGGGGGCAACTGACGGGCACAGGGCCCCTACCTTGTACAGGGGCTTGTATGTTCAATACCACTACCCGGGCCTCCCTGCATGTTCAGTACCACTACCAGGGCCCCCTGACCGACACAGGGGTTTCTGGTAGTTCCAGGGCCTCCCGAGATGCTGGCAAGAAGCTGTCCTTTGGGCTGTCCTTTGGGGGCCAGATGCCTCCCCTGACACGAGTATCTGGTCAATATAAATACAAAACGAAAAAAATGACGTCATATTGGGTACCCATACTTAGATGCCATAAGTCAGGCAAAAATGGAGATATCAGTTTGAAATTATCAGGTATGGTAGTTACCTACATATGGTTCTCTGACATATCTTCCGTTTAAAAAAAAATAAAAAAATATGTGAGCAAATTTTGATTTTGTTATAATTCCACCCCCCCCCCCGAAAAAAACGCTATTTTAGTTTTTGGGGGATGCAAACTAAAATGTTCAAAACGCCGAGTTAGCGATGTTGTAGCCCTTGCCATTTGCTATGTTTTGACGCTTTTGGATTGCATTTTTTCTCAAAATATGACATTTGTACGGTCTGTTAAAGTTTAGCTGATTTTGGTGTAAAAATCGTGTGTAGTCTCTAAATTGGCAATAACTCGAATTTTTCGACGACATTGCTTTATTTTTGCACAGAAGACGTAAATGTTATTTAGAAGAAGGTATCCGAAGTTTCACGTTGATAGCGCTATCGGTTTTTGAGCTATTACGAAAGTTCATCAGGGGGGGGGAGCGTTAAACGCCCCCCCCCCCCCCCCAGTCGATGGCGGGTTAAAACAAATTCTTCCTTTTGTAAGCTGCTTAGGGTTTCCTTCAGGAAATGTGTTAATGTCGACCGATTTAGTTGTATTGGTAAAGCTATGGCGCCGGTGGACCCTTTCGCTCCGTTCTTGTTCGGTCCCCAATCGTTTTCAAAAATCGACATCACAGGTATGGACCTTCGATGATGGGCGTGTTTCTTTTTGTCATTTTTGTTCAGCTTCATTATTATTGTATTATTCAACTATGTTATGTATATTTTACACTTAACCCGCGAGTTACTGGGGGGGGCTATTTTTTGCCCCCCCCCCCCTCCCGTTATTTTGCAATAACTCCTAAACGAACACCCGTATCGTCACCAAACTTGCAGTAACTTCTCTCACATCAATTCTACACATGTTGGTAAAATGAAAAATATGAGGCTATGATAGGTCAACCGGGAATGACGTCAGAGTGACGTCATGTTCTTCGGTTTTTGTTGCAAAATAATGGTTTGCGGAAAACGCTGTCAAGGGTACGATATTTGAGATAAACTAAATTGTATGAAATCAAATTACTGACAATAGACCGGGCTATCAAACTGCAATCTCGGATTTTTGAGGGTTTTTTTAATTCAAAATTTTGAGAAATCCAAAGATTTTTTTAAAACAATTTTCAAGAAAAAAGTCCGATTTATCCAAAAACCGGAATATATGTGATTGAGATGTATGCGGTGAATATGTGTACCAATTTTAAAGTCGATATCTTTAAAATTGACCGAGTTATGACCTTTAAATGACCAAAATCGACCACTTCTCACAGCATTACTATGACAAAAAACGCATTTCCATTTTGCTTTTTACTTCTATTTATATGGAACAAACAATGTTCTGAGGTCATTTTTCGCGTTCTAGACGAAAAACAAACCCATAAACATGTGTTACAACGCCTAATGACCGTAATCTGCAGTTTGACCTCGTGACCTCGGATGACCTTGACCTGACCCAAGGCCATAAACAGCTTAGAAAGGTACTTAGAAGTGTCAGACACACGAATCATACCGATTTATCAACAGCTTATGCGTTTAATATCGCAATTTTGCGCGACAATTCCATCCATAGAGACCTTTCGACACGGTCAAACATTTTGTACTTGACCTGACCTGTGACGTCATCGGTGACCCCGAGGTCAACAATATTATGTTTCCCTCGATAAATTTCCCAGGGCTATCGAATGCCGTTTGAATTTTTACATTCGGTCCAGTAGTTCCGGAGATCAGAGGGGGGGGGGGGGGCAAAAAATAGCCCCCCTCCCCCCCCCCCCAGTAAGTCGCGTTATGATATATACCCCAGTAACTCGCGGGTTAAAATGTACCATTGTTAAAATGTACCATTGTCATGTATAGGTGCACTTAACCATATACCTTAGCATCATTTTTTTCGAATTGCCCCCCCCCCCCCCTCCCCAGTGAGAATTCCTTAGCTGAGGCCCTGATATGCAATATGCATAATATTTAGTTTCCTTTTATTTTATAATGATGTATTACTGCTGCCACGTAATATTTATACACCAGCGAACAGCTCATTCACTAAATATCAATGTTGTCCATTTGAGACCTCACAGTAACCATCTGTTCCCCAGGTGGAGGCATGCTTCACTGTGTCCACTGCGACTACGCGTGTCTGGGACAGGATCGTCTGGACAATCACGTGAAGCAGCGTCACGGCCACATCGGCAGGGACGGTAGACACAAGTGTGAGTGGTGCGAATACTCCACAGACAATGTGACTCACATGAGACAACATCGCTTGACACACACGGGAGAGCGGCCGCACCGCTGTGACCACTGCGGCAAGGCGTTTGCTGTGCGGGGTAATCTGACGCGTCACCGCCTTATACACGCTGGTCAGCTGAGGCCGTACGGATGTGACGTTTGCAGCAAGGCGTTCACACAGGTCAGTGGTCTGGCGCAACACAAACGTACCCACACCGGGGAGATGGTCCGCCAGTGTGAGCAGTGTGGCGCCACGTTTAACGACACGTCTAATTACACCATCCATATGAAGCGTCACAGTGGCGTGAAGGCGTACCGGTGCCATGTGTGCTCGGCCCGGTTCGTTAGACGGTCGCAACTCATTACACACATACGGACTCACACGGGGAGCAGCCGTACGGCTGCTCCTCCTGCTCGGACCGGTTCGTTACACGGGAAGCCCTCACTTAACACATGCGGACTCACACGGGAGAGCGGCCGTACGGCTGCTCCTTCTGCCCGGCCCGGTTCCCGGATCAATCGGCCATGAAGAGGCACGTCACCTGCCACCACACACACGAATACAAACACAGGTGTGACCGGTGTAGCAAAGGCTTTATCTCTCCCGGTGAACTGCATAAGCATGTAGAGAAGTGCTCGGCTGTCAACTGATGTACACAATAACGTGATGCGGATTGGCCTATTGAGACACCGACGGTATTAATTATTGCCTGCTGTAGCATGACTTTAATGTAGTGTGTATTGTATGCGTCCATCTGTTTGGTCACCAGCTCGGTCCAATAGCTGCTCATACTCTGTGACCGATGTGTATTGATATATTATTGAGACGTCAGGCTATACAATCAACTTAGCCCCGTATCTGCCATGTATATGCGTGATTAGAATGAACTTCGATGAATTGCTGTTGGCATTTTATAATACATGTTCAGCCGATGAACGCCAATTCTGTTTCACCTGCAATATCGCATTACGCATATTGATATACAGATTGCCAATGTACAATGTACAAATTTGGCCTCGGGTCAAGGTCAAGTGGTGACCCAAGTAGGTCTTTTTGCATATTGTCAGATGTGTCTCATATTGTCTCATTGTTGCATATATTGTCTCATTGTTGCATATATTGTCTCATTGTTGCATGTTGCATATTGTCAGACTGATTATACAGTTGGTGAACGGTATTAAGACTGATTATACAGCTGGTGAACGGTACTAAGATTTATTATACAGCTGGTGAACGGTACTAAGACTGATTATACAGCTGCTGGTGAACGGTACTAAGACTGATTATGCAGTTGGTGAACGGTACTAAGACTGATTATACAGGTGGTGAACGGTACTAAGACTGATTATACAGCTGGTGAATGGTACTAAGACTGATTATACAGCTGGTGAACGGTACTAAGACTGATTATACAGCTGGTGAACGGTACTGATACTGATTATACAGTTGGTGAACGGTATTAAGACTGATTATACAGCTGGTGAACGGTACTGATACTGATTATACAGTTGGTGAACGGTACTAAGACTGATTAAACAGCTGGTGAACGGTACTAAGACTGATTATACAGTTGGTGAACGGTACTAAGACTGATTATACAGTTGGTAAACGGTACCAAGACTGATTATACAGCTGGTGAACGGTACTAAGACTGATTATGCAGCTGGTGAACGGTACTAAGACTGATTATACAGCTGGTGAACGGTACTAAGACTGATTATACAGTTGGTGAACGGTACTAAGACTGATTATACAGCTGGTGAACGGTACTAAGGCTGGTGTGTGACTGGTGTGGAGGTACATTGACTCGTGTGTCGATTTTAGGTGTTCTTTGATCATATGCTTATCTTTCCAATTGCCCGCAATCTCTGTGATGAGTCAGCCATGTGATGTAGTCAGGTCTGCTGACCCGTTTCGCCTGCGCCGGCCACACAGGTCCCGAAGGGCATGTGCCGCGCCTGCGCACGGCGCGCCGCACCTCCATCTCCTGGGTGGGGACGCGACTGCGTGCAGAGGCGCAGGGCAACATACGGACGGTGAGTGGGTGAGACCTCACTGCCTGACGCCCCGGTGCGGTCCTCAGACGGCGGTATCGTTTACCTGGTGGGAGACCTCACTGCCTGACGCCCCGGTGCGGTCCTCAGACGGCGGTATTGTTTACCTGGCAGGACCTGCCACCCGCAAGACGTGTCTGTGTGGCTGGCGATGACAAACAGGCTGGGTGGTGTGCTCACAGTGGTTGGACGATGCCTGCCATGATACTTGGTGCTAGGCATTCGTGCCAAATCTGCCGTGCAAAGGAGGAAACAAGTATGCCAATTTTTGGTCAAATATATATGTTTTGCATCATTCGATTCGTCTCGTGAAGGTGCATCTGATGGTATGACTCATTTGACGGTAACTTCAGTTTTTGAAAAGTTATGTCCAACAACAATTTTACGAGAACATCTATGTCAAATATATCCGTCGCAATGCAAAGGTGAAAACACGTATGCTATAGATTTGGTGGAATAATCACGTATGTCAGACACGTGTTTTTCATCGCATCCATGAGCCAAGTACGTATGTATAAACTGCACCGACAAAAACACGTATGTCGTGACATACGTGTTGTTGCCGCTGCACATGATAGGTGACCGTGACCTCTGCTGACGCGCTGCGCGAGACTGTTGTTGCCCGTGACCTGCGTCCGCGACATGCCAGAGACTGCAGCGGCCGTGACCTCTGCTGACGCGCTGCGCGAGACTGCAGCGGCCGTGATATCTGCTGACGCGCTGTGCGAGACTGCTGCGGCCGTGACCTCTGCTGACGCGCTGTGCGAGACTGCAGCTGCCGTGACCTCTGCTGACGCGCTGCGCGAGACTGCTGCGGCTGTGACCTCTGCTGACGCGCTGTGCGAGACTGCAGCTGCCGTGACCTCTGCTGACGCGCTGCGCGAGACTGCTACTGCCGTGACCTCTGCTGACGCGCTGTGCGAGACTGCAGCTGCCGTGACCTCTGCTGACGCGCTGCGCGAGACTGCTGCGGCTGTGACCTCTGCTGACGCGCTGCGCGATACTGCTGCGGCTGTAACCTCCGATGTTTCTACCGGCTAGTTTCAACACAACATTTTGCTTGGTGACGTTTCCAATAAAATGGGTACATATGCCCTGAAACATACGTGTTTTACCCACGAACTGCTTAATACGGACCACTACGGTAGATACTCAGGGCATAAACGCGTATGTTAAGCTAATCGACATACGTGTTTTCGCAAATATCAGCATGTGAAAAAAAAAAAATACCAGACATACGTGGTTTTGCCACGTTTTCGGCGACATACGTTGTTTTACTTTTGCATTAAGCCACTTTCTGAAGCCAAAGAGAGCATGGCAAAAAAAACTTTCTATCGTTTTCAGCTGATCTAAAACAAATTTGGCAAAATTATTGGTTCTACCAAATTCGCCATGTAAAGCTGATTCCAAAGATGCAAAGCTTTAATAGATACGAAGCATTTCACGGATTTTACGGCACCAAACAGAAAATGTGCTCTCTTCAACATTTTTAGTTCGCCGAAAACCGTGACATACGTGTTTCTTCCTTTGTACGGCAGAAATCTATGAGGTGTGCTGTTGGGTGTGGAGTGCATATGATGATTGATGCATAATCAGTGCATAAAGGCGAAGCTTGTGTCGTAGTTTTGAGTCACTGGGGGTCATCATTTGAACCTCCTTGGTTATTAGCAAGGCATCTACTGTCCGCTGTGTGGAGTGTGGACGGCTTTTATATTGTAGTTAAATGGTGCGACGACTCGCATGGTCATTTGGCGCCCATCTGTGTTGACGGTAGTGTCCGTGTTGCCGGCAGAGCTCTCGCGGCAAGCAGGGCAAGTCCGAGTACGACGCTCTGCGGTGCGGCCCGACGCCGCCGACGCCGGTAACGCCGGCCCGGCGTACCGTCTCCGCCGTGGGCGACACTCCTCGTGGCAGGGGCACACCAATGCTGCCCAAACCGACATCCGGTCAGTACTGCTGTGTGTTGTCCAGCTCAGCTGTGGTTATGTGGCGTACATAGCGACATGGTCAACATAACAATTTGACCATGGACTGGATATGGCGGCTTGGTTTTACTGTTTTATACTGTAATCACTACTGATCCATTTGACTCGAAAACTTCAATAACCCGCACCGTGCCGGTGCTTGGCGCCACCTTTGCCCTGCCGGGGGAGGGAGGGAGGGAGGGAGGGAGGGAGGGAGGGAGGGAGGGAGGGAGGGAGGGAGGGAGGGAGGGAGGGAGGGAGGGAGGGAGGGAGGGAGGGAGGGAGGGAGGGAGTGAGTGAGTGAGTGAGTGAGTGAGTGAGTGAGTGAGTGAGTGAGTGAGTGAGTGAGTGAGTGAGTGAGTGAGTGAGTGAGTGAGTGAGTGAGTGAGTGAGTGAGTGAGTGAGTGAGTGAGTGAGTGAGGGAGGGAGGGAGGGAGGGAGGGAGGGGGGGGGGGGGGGAGGGGGAGGGGAGGGCGTTTGGACCCCCTGGAACTCGGCTCCTATGAGACGTAGACAAAAACCGAAAATACTGTTCGAAAGCTCGTCAAAATCATTTTGAAACTATTACGGTTATGTTTTGGCTCAGGCCAATATTAAGGCCATCAGAAGTCATCAAAGGTCAGATTTTCCAGGTTTAGGACTTCGCTCCAGAAACCCCAAAATATATCGAGAATTATGGTAGCTAGGAAAAACAAAAAAAAACAAACACAATCGTATGCTCTTGAAATATGCAATCGCCATCGTTGTCTTCAAATTTTAGCTCAAGTTAATAGTTTAGGCTCCAGAGGTCATCAAAGGTCAAAAATTCAATTTTTTTGGCAAAAGTTTTTTTACCAATACCTTTTACCTAATAATGGCAAGGCAATACAATTTGACCTCAGGTCAAGGTCAAGTGGTGACCCAAGCAGGGGCGTAGCCAGCATTTTTCGAGACAGGTGAATCCTGTCGGGGGCCCATCACAGGGGGGGGGGGGGGGGGGAAGAAGGGCAGTCCCCATAAATATCAAAAACGGCACTTGGGCCCATTCCAGGCCTGAGAGGGCCATAGGCGTACCCAGGATTTCGCCAAAGTAGTACCCGCGAGGTCAGTTTTATGAACCTCCGGAGCGTCAAGGCCCCTTTCCAAGACTGAGAGCCCTTTTACCTCTACCCCTGCGAAACAAATGGTGCTGTGTTGGGAGTTGGGTAAATAATGAAAATGCGTTGTTGAGCGCGTGGGGTAAATAATGCAAATACAAAGTTAATCCCAGATCCGACATGTTTTTAAGTCGTGATTTGAAGGAAAGGAAAGTATCCCGAAGGTTGAAACGGTTCTTATCTGGCTAAAAAGAGACCTCTATGCACGGGTGGAGTTTGCTATTCAAATGGTAGGGCCACTGCCCCACCAACTTTGTGTTTTGCCTCTCCAACTCTTGTCAGATTTGGAGGTCATCCGGCATTAAAATGGTAATTTACAACTCAACCAAGCAACACAACCAAGCAAAATTACATTTTTTCCCACCAACTTTCTTGCAAAAGCTCCACCCATGCATCTATGGGTCTGTTGGACCCACTGATGCCTTGGAAGATCGGTCTTGAAGGGCCTAGCAGGGATCCCCACAGACCGACCAAGAGCACCCTCAGGCCGGCCGAGGTCCACTCAGGCCCACCAAAGGCTACCTCAGGTCGATCGAAGTCCCCTAGGGGCGGCTGAGTGCACCCCCCTCAGGCCGATCGAAGGCCCCTTGAGCCGACCGAAGGGCCCCTCAGCCGGTCAATGGCCCCTCAGCCGGTCAAGGGCCCCTCAAACCGACCTAGTGCCAGGGGCGGCGCTGGACCTTTGAGACTAGGTAGGCAAGGCACTAGGCTCCCTCAGGACGACCGAGGGCGATTTGGACTGCCCAAGGTTCATCTCAGGCCGGCCAAGGTCCACCTCAGGCCAAATGTGGGCCCTTCAGGCAGACCGAGGGCATCCTCATGCCGACTGAGGGCCCTCTCAAGCCGGCCGAGGGCCATCTCAGGCCATCCAAGCGCCTCCTTAGGCTATCCGAAGGCTATCCTAGGACGACCAATGGCCTCTCAGGCCGACTGAGGAGTGGCGGTCCCTCAGACTGACAGAAGGCCCGTCAGGGCTCAGGCACTCCGTGGGCAACCTCATGTAAACCAAGGGCACCCTCAAACCCATTGCCATATATAGGTATAGACGGACTACTCCACCCGGCAGCCGTTCCCGCTAGGCGACACTGGCGCCGCAGCGGAGAAGGGATTGAGTTAGCGCGGCAATGCTTTTGCTATGGTGGAAGGGCGATATTTGTCGGCCTGTAACTAAAAAACCGCGTGAGGTAGCAAACTGGAAAAGGTTTGAGGACGTAGAGTCTTTCATAATGAATAACGTGGAATAAAAATATTCAGCCTGAACGTTCACGGTAATTATCGTAAAATATCGCCTCTGCCATAGCACAAGCATTGCCGCGCTAACTCATGCGCTATCCGCTGCGGCGCTAGTGTCGCTTCAACCGGGAACGGTTGCCGGGCGGCGCAACGGCTGGAGTAGTTCGTCTATACATATATATGTCAATGCTCAAACCAGACAAGGGCATATCAGGCCAACCAAGGCTCCCTCAGGCCATCCCAGGGCTATCCTAGGACGACTAAGGGTTCCTCAGACCGACTGAGTGACCCTCAGGCTGACTGGGCCCTTCAGGCCGACTGAGGGCTCCTTGGGCCGACTCGGGGCCCCACAGGTCGATTCAGTCAAGGCCCCTCAGACCGAAGGCTCCCCTCAGGACGACTGAGGGTCCCTCAGGCCAACTCGGGGCACCTCATGCCGATTGAGGGCCCCTCATGTCAACTGAGAGCCCTCTCAGGCCGACTGAGGTCCCCCTAGGCCAATTGAGGGTCCCCTTAGACTAACTCAGGCCGACCGTAGGCCCCTTCAGGGCGACTGAGGGTCCCCTAAGGCCGACTGAGGGTCCTCTCAGACTAACTCAGGCCGACTGAGGGCCCCTAAGGCTGACTGAGGGCCCCTAAGGCCGACTGAGGGCCCCTAAGGCCGACTGAGGACCCCTAAGGCCGACTGAGGGCCCATAACGCCGACTGAGGCCCCCAAGGCCGACTGAGGGCTCTTAAGGCCGACTGAGGGCCTCTTCAGGGCGACTTAGGATCCCTCAGGCCGACTGAGGGCCCCTCAGGCCGACTGAGGGCCCCTCAGGCCGACTGAGGGCCCCTCAGGGCGACTGAATGTCCCTTCAGCCCGACTGAGGGCCCCCTGGCCGACTGAGGACCCCCTAAGGCCGACTGAGGGCCCCCTAAGGCCGGCTGAGGGCCCCTCAGGTCGACTGACGGCCCTTCAGGTCGACTGAGAGTCCCTTCAGGGCGCCTGAGCCCCCCCCCCCCCCCCCAGGCCGACTGAGAGCCCCTCAGGCCGACTGAGGGCCCCTTCAGACCGACTGAGCCTCCCCCCACGGGTCGACCGATCGTCCCTCAGATCGACCGAGGGTACGTCTGGCCAGCTAAGGGCCCCTTAGACAAAAATAAAATGGTCCCCTCAGCTCAAGGGGTACCCGCGGGTGTCCAGGGTACCCCTTGGATACTTGGAGAGGGGCTATGCCAGGTCTGAGAGGGCCCATTCCAGGCCTGAGAGGGCCCTCGAAAGAGTTCTTCCTCCTTATCATAGGGCTCTCTGGCAGACTTTAGGAGGGTCCTTCATCCTTGTATTGTGTGAGAGGGCTTTGGCTCCGCTTCTCTCATGGTATTTTACATGAACATAAATTGACGGCCGCCAGGCCGTGTGGTTGCAGCCGGGCATAGGGGGCCCGGCAAAATCTATCGGGTGCAGGGGCACCATTTGCACCCCCCCCCCCCCCCCTGGCTACGCCTCTGGACCCAAGTAGGTCATGTTGCATATTGGAAGACGTGTCTCGACGAGACAAACCCATTGGGTGCCGGTTTCACTTCTCTATTTGCATTCTGTCGAGAGTTATTGACACAAAAGTGTTGGTGGCCTCAGATGATCTCGGCTGACCCTGTAGGGGTCACTGAACACAAAGAATGCTCCTGGATCATCAATAATTTCCTATGATAACATGATCCAGAAGGAATTGGACTGATGTCATGCGTATCCTCGGAATAGTAAGCATTTGAATATTTTCCATTGACAATGGGGAGGTCACGAAATTGACCCGCTCTTAGGTCACCGATATAATACAAACAAATCCGAGATATTCGAATTGTAGGTACCTTATGAAATCCTGTAAGTTTGAAACAGATCGGCCATTAACTGTGGCTGTGGTACGACGGCAAACTTTTGTTTAGGTATGGCCACGTGACCTGGCCTGGTGACCTGACTGAGATGACCCGAGGTCAAGACATTCACACAATGTGGGTAACTGATGCCCGAGCACCTGTGCCAAAAACGGCGTCGCGCAGGCGAGGGTTAAGCCGCTTGTGGATGACGGATGAATACATAGAGCGGCATCTGATGGTTTATCGTATGTATCGACGATTACTTTTATTTTAAGTTGAATGCTCTTCCAACATGTACTTATTCGCTCTCACTTCTCCTAGTTCCTACTTCTGTTTCTTCTATCACGTTTGACTTATGGCGAATCAGTCTGCGGCTCCTAGGGTCAATCAAGGCGCTACGTCTCCATATGTACTGAATCTTTTCAGGTGATCCAAAAAATGCCTCGCCTGGTCTCACCATGTCGGTGGAAATAAAGGAGGAGAGTTTCGACGCTACCTCGTCTTCCTCGCCTGCTGACGGTAATAATAACCTGCTGGATAGGTCAAACATATGATTATGTATCACAGCTTCCATCTTGGATTTGCAGATGCAGGCAATAGGATAGGTCGTTAGGTTTGCACGGGAGGCGATCGGGACTATAGCCCGGGGGGATCGGAACTAGAGCCCGGTTGGGGGGGGGGGGGGGGGGTCGGAACTAGAGCCCGGGTGGGGGGAGATCGGAACTATAGCCCCGGGGGGGCGGGGGGAAGAGAGATTGGGACTATAACACCCCTCCCTCCTCGGCAATCTGAGGGCAAAACAAAATATGTGTAAAAGTTTAATTGGAAATGGGGCCCACTCAAAAGTTTAATTGGAAATGGGGGTACTAAGACTGATTATATAGTGGTCCAAATCCGGGGAGTTTCTACATTTTGGGGTTAGGGGCCCCTCTACTGTGTTTTGAGGGCCCGGTACCTATTAATTTTCAGTTAATGGGGGGGGGGGGAGGCAACTGACGGGCACAGGACCCCTACCTTGTACAGGGCCCGTGTGTTCAATACCACTACCCGGGCCTCCCTGCATGTTCAGTACCACTACCAGGGCCCCCTGACCGACAAAGGGGTTTCTGGTAGTCCCAGGGCCTCCCAAGATGCTGGCAAGAAGCTGTCCTTTGGGCTGTCCATTGGGGGTCAGATGCCTCCCCTGGCACGAGTATCTGGTCAATACAAATACAAAACGAAAACAAAAAATATGACGTCATATTGGGTACCCATACTTTAGATGCCATAAGTCAGGCAAAAATGGAGATATCAGTTTGAAATTATCAGGTATGGTAGTTACCGACATATGGTTCTCTGACATATCTTCCTTTTTTAAAAAAAATATGTTAGCAAATTTTGATTTTGTTATAGTTCCCTCCCCCCAAAAAAACACGTTATTTTAGTTTTGGGGGGGACAAAAACTAAATTTTCAAAACTCCGAGATAGCGATGTTGTAGCCCTTGCCATTTGCTATGTTTTGACGCTTTTGGATTGCATTTTTCTCAAAATATTACATTTGTACGGTCTGTTAAAGTTTAGCTGATTTCGGTGTCAAAATCGTGTGTAGTCACTAAATTGGCAATAACTCGAATTTTTCGACGAAATTGCTTTGTTTTTGCACAGAAGACGTAAACGTTATTTAGAAGAAGGTATCCGAAGTTTAACGCTGATAGCGCTATCGGTTTTTGAGCTATTACGAAAGTTCATCAGGGGGGGCGTTAAACGCCCACCCCCCCCCCCCCCCCTCCCCCTAGTCGATGGCGGATTAAAACAAATTATCAATTGTATAAGCTGCTTAGTTTCCTTCAGGAAATGTGTTAATTTCGACCGATTTATTTGTATTGGTAAAGCTATGGCGCCGGTGGACCCTTTCGCTCCGTTCTTGTTCGGTCCCCCAATCGTTTTCAAAAATCGACATCACAGGTATGGACCTTCGATGATGGGCGTGTTTCTATTTGTCATTTTTGTTCAGCTTCATTATTGTATTATTCAACTATGTTATGTATATTTTACATTTATGTTTGTCATTATCACACTTAAAATGTATCATTGTCTATGTATAGGTACACTTAACCATATACCTTAGGAGCATTTTTTTCGAATCCCCTCCCCAGTGAGAATTCCTTAGCCGAGGCCCTGATATGCAATATGCATAATATTTAGTTTTCCTTTTATTTTATAATGATGTATTACTGTTGCCACGTAATATTTATACACCAGCGAACAGCTCATTCACTAAATATGAATGTTGTCCATTTGAGACCTCACAGTAGCCATCTGTTCCCCAGGTGGAGGCATGCTTCACTGTGTCCACTGCGACTACACGTGTCTGGGACAGGATCGTCTGGACAAACACGTGAAGCAGCGTCACGGCCACATCGGCAGGGACGGCAGACACAAGTGTGAGTGGTGCGAGTACTCCACAGACGATATGACTCGCATCAGACAACATCGCTTGACACACACGGGAGAGCGGCCACACCGCTGTGACGACTGCGGCAAGGCGTTTGCTGTGCGGGGTAATCTGACGCGTCACCGCCTTATACACGCTGGTCAGCTGAGGCCGTACGGATGTGACGTCTGCAGCAAGGCGTTCACACAGGTCAGTAGTCTGGCGCAACACAAACGTATCCACACCGGGGAGATGGTCCGCCAGTGTGAGCAGTGTGGCGCCACGTTTAACGTGATGTCTAATTACATCACACATATGAAGTTTCACAATGGCGTGAAGGCGTACCGGTGCCATGTGTGCTCGGCCCGGTTCGTTATACGGTCGCACCTCACCAAACACATGCGGATTCACACGGGGGAGCGGCCGTACGGCTGCTCCTCCTGCTCGGCCTGGTTCGTTACACGGGAAGCCCTCACTAGGCACATGCGGACTCACACGGGGGAGCGGCCGTACGGCTGCTCCTTCTGTCCGACCCGGTTCTCGGATCGGTCGGCCAGGAAGAGGAAGGTCACCTGCCACCACACACACGACTACAAACACAGGTGTGGCCGGTGTAGCAAAGGCTGTCTTACACCCGGTGAACTGCGGAAGCATGTAGACAAGTGCTCAGCTGTCAACTGATGTACACAATGACGTGATGCGGTTTGGCCTATTGAGACACCGACGGTATTAATTATTGCCTGCTTTAGCATGACTTTAATGTAGTGTTTATTGTATGCGTCCAACTGTTTGGTTCCCAGCTCGGTCCAATAGCTGCTCATACTCTGTGACCGATGTTTATTGATATATTATTGAGACGTCAGGCTATGCAATCAACTTAGCCCCGTATCTGCAATGTATATGCGTGATTAGAATGAACTTCGATGAATTGCTGTTGGCATTTTATAATACATGTTCAGCCGATGAACGCCAATTATGTTTCACCTGCAATATTGCATTACGCATATTGATATACAGATTGCCAATGTACAATGTACAAATTTGACCTCGGGTCAAGGTGAAGTGGTGACCCAAGTAGGTCTTTTTGCATATTGTCAGACGTGTCTCATATTGTCTCATTGTTGCATATATTGTCTCATTGTTGCATGTTGCATATTGTCAGACTGATTATACAGTTGGTGAACGGTATTAAGACTGATTATACAGCTGGTGAACGGTACTAAGACTGATTATACAGCTGGTGAACGGTACTAAGACTGATTATACAGTTGGTGAACGGTATTAGGACTGATTATACAGCTGGTGGACGGTAGTAAGACTGATTATACAACTGGTGAACGGTAGTAAGACTGATTATACAGCTGCTGGTGAACGATACTAAGACTGATTATACAGCTGGTGAACGGTACTAAGACTGATTATACCGCTGGTGAACGGTACTAAGACTGATTATACAGCTGGTGAACGGTATTGATACTGATTATACAGTTGGTGAACGGTACTAAGACTTATTATACAACTGGTGAACGGTAGTAAGACTGATTATACAGCTGCTGGTGAACGGTACTAAGACTGATTATACAGCTGGTGAACGGTACTAAGACTGACTATACAACTGGTGAACGGTACTAAAACTGATTATACAGCTGGTGAACGGTATTAAGACTGGTTATACAGCTGGTGAACGGTACTAAGACGGATTATACAGCTGGTGAACGGTACTAAGACTGATTATACAGTTGGTGAACGGTATTATGACTGATTATACAGCTGGTGGATGGTAGTAAGACTGATTATACAGCTGCTGGTGAACGGTACTAAGACTGATTATGCAGTTGGTGAACAGTGCTAAGACTGATTATACAGCTGGTGAACGGTACTGATACCGATTATACAGCTGGTGAACGGTACTGATACTGATTATACAGTTGGTGAACGGTACTAAGACTGATTATACAGCTGGTGAATGGTACTAAGACTGATTATACAGCTGGTGAACGGTACTAAGACTGATTATACAGCTGGTGAATGGTACTAAGACCGATTATACATCTGGTGAATGGTACTAAGACTGATTATACAGCTGGTGAACGGTACTAAGACTGATTATACAGCTGGTGAATGGTACTAAGACTGATTATACAACTGGTGAACGGTATTAAGACTGATTATACAGGTGGTGAACAGTACTAAGACTGATTATACCGCTGGTGAATGGTACTAAGGCTGATTATACAGTCGACCGATCGTCTCTCAGAGTGACTGAGGGTACGTCTGGCCAGCTAAGGGTCCCTTAGACAAAAATAAAATGGGCCCCCCAACTCAAGGGGTACCCGCGGGTGTCCACCCCTTGGATACTTGGAGATGGGCTATGCCAGGTCTGAGAGGGCCCATTCCAGGCCTGAGAGAGCCCATTCCAGGCCTGAGGGCCCATTCCAGGCCTGAGAGGGCCCTGTAAAGAGTTTTTCCTCCTTATCATAGGGCTCTCTGGCAGACTATAGGAGGGTCCTTCATCCTTGTATTGTGTGAGAGGGCTTTGGCTCCGCTTCTCTCATGGTATTTTACATGAACATAAAAGGACGGCAGCCAGGCCGTGTGGTTGCAGCCGGGCATAGGGGGCCCGGCAAAATATAGCAGGAGCACCATTTGCACCCCCTGGCTACGCCTCGGGACCCAAGTAGGTCATGTTGCATATTGGAAAACGTGTCTCGACGAGACAAACACATTGGGTGCCGGTTTCACTTCTCTATCTTCATTCTGTCGAGAGTTATTGACACAAAAGTGTTGGTGACCTCAGATGATCTCGGCTGACCCTGTAGGGGTCACGGAACACAAAGAATGCTCCTGGATCATCAAGAATTTCCTATGATAACATGATCCAGAAGGAATTGGACTGATGCCATGCGTATCCTCGGAATAGTAAGCATTTGAATATTTCCCATTGACAATGCGGAGGTCACGAAATTGACCCGCTCTTAGGTCACCGATATAATACAAACAAATCCGAGATATTCGAATTGTAGGTACCTTATTGAATCCTGTAAGTTTACAACAGATCGGCCATAAACTGTGGCTGTGGTACGACGGCAAACTTTTGTTTAGATAGGGTCACGTGACTTGGCCTGGTGACCTGAATGAGATGACCCGAGGTCAGGAAATTCACACCATGTGGGTAACGCCCCGGGGGTATAGCCCCGGGGAAGAGAAGGGAAGAGAAGGGAAGAGAAGAGAAGAGAAGAGAAGAAAAGAGAAGAAAGAGAAGAGAAGAGAAGAGAAGAGAAGAGAAGAGAAGAGAAGAGAAGAGAAGGGAAGGGAAGGGAAGGGAAGGGAAGGGAAGGGAAGGGAAGGGAAGGGAGGGAGGGAGGGAGGTAGGGGGAGGGGAGAGAGATCGGGACTATAGCCCCCCTCGGCAATCTGAGGGCAAACAAAATATGTGTAAAAGAGTTTTTTACATTTTGGGGTTAGGTAGGGGGCCCCTCGACTGTCATTTGAGGGCCCGGTACCTATTCACTGTCAATTAAGGGGGGGGCAACTGACGGGCACAGGGCCCATACCTTGTACAGGGGCCCATGTGTTCAATACCACTACCCGGGGCCTCCCTGCATGTTCAGTACCACTACCAGGGCCCCTGACCGACAAAGGGGTTTCTGGTAGTCCCAGGGCCTCCCGAGATGCTGGCAAGAAGCTGTCCTTTGGGCTGTCCGTTGGGGTTCAGTGCCTCCCCTGGCACGAGTATCTGGTCAATACAAATACAAAACGAAACAAAAAATATGACGTACGTCATATTGGGTACCCATACTTTAGATGCCATAAGTCAGCCAAAAATGGACATATTAGTTTGAAATTATCAGGTATGGTAGTTACCTACATATGGTTCTCTGACATATCTTCCGTTTTTTTTTTAATACAATATTTGAGCAAATTTTGATTTTGTTATAAATCCCCCCCCCCCCCCCCCAAAAAAAAATATTTTAGTTTTGGGGGGACAAAAACTAAAGTGTTCAAAACTCCGAGATAGCGATGTTGTAGCCCTTTCCATTTGCTATGTTTTGACGCTTTTGGATTGCATTTTTATCAAAATATGACATTTGTACGGTCTGTTAAAGTTTAGCTGGTTTTGGTATAAAATCGTGTGTAGTCACTAAATTGGCAATAACTCGATTTTTTTCGACGAAATTGCTTTATTTTTGCACAGAAGACGTAAACGTTATTTAGAAGAAGGTATCCGAAGTTTCACGTTGATAGCGCTATCGGTTTTTGAGCTATTACGAAAGTTCATCAGGGGGGGGGGGGGGGGGGCGTTAAACGCCCCCCCCCCCCCCCTAGTCGATGGCGGGTAAAACAAATTATCCCTTGTATAAGCTGCTTAGAGTTTCCTTCAGGAAATGTGTTAATTTCGACCGATTTAGTTGTATTGGTAAAGCTATGGCGCCGGTGGACCCTTTCGCTCCGTTCTTGTTCTGTCCCCCAATCGTTTTCAAAAATCGACATCACAGGTATGGACCTTCGATGATGGGCATGTTTCTATTTGTCATTTTTGTTCAACTTCATTATTGTATTATTCAACTATGTTATTTATATTTTACATTTATGTTTGTCATTATCACACTTAAAATGTATCATTGTCTATGTATAGGTACACTTAACCATATACCTTAGCAGCATTTTTTTCTCTCGAATTGCCCCCCCCCCCCCCCCTCCCCAGTGAGAATTCCTTATCCGAGGCCTTGATATGCAATATGCATAATATTTAGTTTTCCTTTTATTGGATAATCATGTATTACTGCTGCCACGTAATATTCCTACACCAGCGAACAGCTTATTAACTAAATATCAATGTTGTCCATTTGAGACCTCACAATAACCATCTGTTCCCCAGGTGGAGGCATCATTCACTGTGTCCACTGCGACTACGCGTGTCTGGGACAGGATCGTCTGGACAGACACGTGAATCAGCATCACGGCCACATCGACAGGGACGGCAGATACAAGTGTGAGTGGTGCGAGTACTCCACAGACAATATGAGTCACATGAGAAAACATCGCTTGACACACACGGGAGATCGGCCACACCGCTGTGACGACTGCGGCAAGGCGTTTGCTGTGCGGGGTACTCTGACGATTCACCGCCGTGTACACATGGCTGGTCAGTCTCAGAGGCCGTTCGGATGTGACGTCTGCAGCAAGGCGTTCACACAGGTCGGTGTCCTGGCGAAACACAAACGTACCCACACCGGGGAGATGGTCCGCCAGTGTGAGCAGTGTGGCGCCACGTTTAACCAGCTGTCTCATTACACCGGACATATGAAGTTTCACAATGGCGTGAAGGCGTACCGGTGCCATGTGTGCTCGGCCCGGTTCGTTACACGGTCGCACCTCACTAGGCACATACGGACTCACACGGGGGAGCGGCCGTACGGCTGCTCCTCCTGCTCGGACCGGTTCGCTACACGGGCAGCCCTCACTAGACACATGCGGACTTACACGGGAGAGCGGCCGTACGGCTGCTCCTTCTGCCCGGCCCGGTTCCCGGATCGGTCGGCCATGAAGAGCCACGTCACCTGCCACCACACACACGACTACAAACACAGGTGTGACCGGTGTGGAAAAGGCTGTCTTAAACCCGGTAAACTGCATAAGCATGTAGAGAAGTGCTCGGCTGTCAACTGATGTACACAATGACGTGATCCGGATTGACCTATTGAGACCCCGACGGTATTAATTATTGCATGCTATAGAATGACTTTAATGTAGTGTTTATTGTATGCGTCCATCTGTTTGGTCACCAGCTCGGTCCAATAGCTGCTCATACTCTGTGACCGATGTGTATTGATATATTATTGAGACGTCAGGCTATACAATCAGCCTAGCCCTGTATCTGACATGTATATGCGTGATTAGAATGTGAACTTCGATGAATTGCTGTTGGCATTTTATAATACATGTTCAGCCGATGAACGCCAATTCTGTTTCACCTGCAATATCGCATTACGAATATTGATATACAGATTGCCAATGTACAATGTACAAATTTGACCTCAGGTCAAGGTGAAGTGGTGACCCAAGTAGGTCTTTTTGCATATTGTCAGACGTGTCTCATATTGTCTCATTGTTGCATATATTGTCTCATTGTTGCATGTTGCATATTGTCAGACTGATTATACAGTTGGTGAACGGTATTAAGACTGATTATACAGCTGGTGAACGGTACTAAGACTGATTATACAGCTGGTGAACGGTACTAAGACTGATTATACGGCTGGTGAATGGTACTAAGACTGATTATACAGCTGGCGAACGGTACTAAGACGGATTATACAGCTGGTGAACGGTACTAATACTGATTATACAACTGGTGAACGTAAGTAAGACTGATTATACAGCTGCTGGTGAACGGTACTAAGACCGATTATACAACTGGTGAACGGTACTAAGACTGACTATACAGCTGGTGAACGGTACTAAAACTGATTATACAGCTGGTCAGTGGCGCACGCAGGATTCCATTTGGGGGGGGGGGGGGGTCAGAGCCCTAAAAGCGGGCCCCTTGTGAGCGGGCCCCCATCCGTTTTTAGAAAACTTCGCGGATTTCGGTCACTTGTTTTTGAGCGGGCCCCCTACAGCATGGGACCTGAGACATTATAATTTTCTTGTCAATGTCGTGTAAGGTGACTGCGTGTGCTACTGATGTGCGAATTTTAGGTGCGTGTGCTACTGATGTGCGGTACAACTGTCGAGAGTAAATTTGACGAAATGAGGTAAATTACAACAACAAAAATTATATTTTACAGGTTATGCTGGTTAGGCAGTCCGATCCCCGGTAGTTATGCCATCATCATCATCGTTGGGGTTTTAGAGTGCCGCGACTACGTCATTCGCGCCCACCATCATGTTGCCAAAAGTTGTCATAAACCATTTCCTGAAGCAACAATGGATAATGCAAAAAATACGTATCAATATCAAATACGCCCGTATCAAGAATTTGCAAAGATCGGGCCCTGTTGTGACCGGGCTTTCGTTTTGACTGGGCCCTATATCACGTCTTTCCCAGCACCGGGCCGGGCCCCTGCCTCGATCGGGCCTGACCAAGACCGGCCCCTACCAGAAACGGGCCCGCATCAAGAATATGCAAGGACCTGGCCCTGTTGTGACCGGGCCCATATCACGCCTTTGTCAGCACCGGGCCCCTGCCTCGATCGGGCCTGACCAAGACCGGGCCCCTACCAAAAACGGACCCGTATCAAGAATATGCGAGGACCGGGCCCTGTTATGACCGGGCCTCGTCCTGACCGGGCCCCATACCACGCCTTTGCCAGCACCAGACCCCTGCCTCGATCAGGCCTGACCGAGACCGGGCCCCTACCAGAAACGGGCCCGTATCAAGAATATGCGAGGACCGGGCCCGGTTGTGACCGAGCCCTCGTCCTGACCGGGCCCCATGCCACGTTTTTGCCAGCACCGGGACCCTGCCTCGATCGGAACTGACCTAGACCGGGCCCCTTCCAGAAACGGGGCCTGTATCAAGAATATGCAATGACCGGGCCCTGTTGTGACCGGGCCCTCGTTCTGACCGGGGCCCACACCACGCCTTTGCCAGCACCGGGCCCCTGCCTCGATCGGGCCTGACCAAGACCGGGCCCCTACCAGAAACGGGCCCGCATCAATAATGTGCAAGTACCGGGCTCTTGTTCTGACCGGGCCCCATATCACGCCTTTGCCAGCATCGGGCCCCTGCCTCGATCAGGCCTGACCAAGACCGGACCCCTACCAGAAACGGGCCCGTGTCAAGAATATGCGAGGACCGGGCCCTGTTGTGACCGAGCCCCATCATCCCATGCCAAGGCTTTGCCAGCACCGGGCCTGACCAAGACCGGGCCCCTCAGATACGGGCCCCTCAGAAATTTCGGGGGGGTCAGCTGACCCCTTTGACCCCCCCCCCCCCCCTGCGTGCGCCACTGCAGCTGGTGAACGGTATTAAGACTGGTTATACAGCTGGTGAACGGTACTAAGACTGATTATACAGCTGGTGAACGGTACTAAGACTGATTATACAGTTGGTGAACGGTATTAAGACTCATTATACAGCTGGTGGACGGTAGTAAGACTGATTATACAGCTGCTGGTGAACGGTACTAAGACTGATTATACAGCTGGTGAACAGTACTAAGACTGATTAAACAGCTGGTGAACGGTACTGATACCGATTATACAGTTGGTGAACGGTACTAAGACTGATTATGCAGCTGGTGAATGGTACTAGGGCTGATTATACAGCTGGTGAACGGTACTAAGACTGATTATGCAGCTGGTGAATGGTACTAAGACTGATTATACAGCTGGTGAACGGTACTAAGACTGATTATACAGCTGGTGAACGGTACTAAGACTGATTATACAGCTCGTGAACGGTACTAAGACTGATTATACAGCTGGTGAACGGTACTATTCTGATTATACAGCTGGTGCACGGTACTGATACTTATTATACAGTTGGTGAACGGTACTAAGACTGATTATACAGCTGGTGAATGGTACTAAGACTGATTATACAGTCGACCGATCGTCCCTCAGATCGACCGAGGGTGCGTCTGGCCAGCTAAGGGTCCCTTAGACAAAAATAAAATGGGCCCCTCAACTCAAGGGAGTACCCGCGGGTGTCCAGGGTACCCCTTGGATACTTGGAGAGGGGCTATGCCAGGTCTGAGAGGGCCCATTACAGGCCTGAGAGGGCCCTCGAAAGAGTTATTCCTCCTTATCATAGGGCTCTGGCAGACTATAGGAGGGTCCTTCATCCTTGTATTGTGTGACAGGGCTTTGGCTCCGCTTCTCTCATGGTATTTTACATGAACATAAAAGGACGGCAGCCAGGCCGTGTGGTTGCAGCCGGGCATAGGGGGCCCGGCAAAATATATCGGGTGCAGGAGTACCATTTGCACCCCCCCCCCCCCTGGCTACGCCTCTGGACCCAATAGGTCATGTTGCATATTGGAAGACGTGTCTCGACGAGACAAACACATTGGGTGAGGTTTCACTTCTCTATCTTCATTCTGTCGAGAGTTATTGACACAAAAGTGTTGGTGACCTCAGATGATCTCGGCTGACCCTGTAGGGGTCACTGAACACAAAGAATGCTCCTGGATCATCAAGAATTTCATATGATAACATGATCCAGAAGGGATTGGACTGATGTCATGCGTATCCTCGGAATAGTAAGCATTTGAATATTTTCCATTGACAATGGGGAGGTCACGAAATTGACCCGCTCTTAGGTCACCGATATAATACAAACAAATCCGAGATATTCGAATTGTAGGTACCTTATGAAATCCTGTAAGTTTGAAACAGATCGGCCATAAACTGTGGCTGTGGTACGACGGCAAACTTTTGTTTAGGTATGGTCACGTGACCTGGCCTGGTGACCTGACTGAGATGACCCGAGGTCAAGACATTCACACAATGTGGGTAACTGATGCCCGAGCACCTGTGCCAAAAACGGCGTCGCGCAGGCGAGGGTTAACCCGCTTGTGGATGACGGATGAATACATAGAGCGACATCTCATGGTTTATCCTATGTATCGATGACGACTTTTATTTTAAGTTGAATGCTCTTCCAGCATGTACTTATTCACTCTCACTTCTCCTAGTTCCTACTTCTGTTTCTTCTATCACATTTGACTGATGGCGAATCAGTCTGCAGCTCCTAGGGTCAATCAAGGCGCTACGTCTCCATATGTACTGATTCTTTACAGGTGATCCAGAAAATGCCTCGCCTGGTCTCACCATGTCGGTGGAAATAAAGGAGGAGGGTTTCGGCGCTACCTCGTCTTCCTCGCCTGCTGACGGTAATAATAACCTGCTGGATAGGTCAAGCATATGATTGTGTATCACAGCTTCCATCTTGGATTTGCAGATGCAGGCAATAGGATAGGTCGTTAGGTTTGAATGGGGGCGATCGGGACTATAGCCCCGGGGGGGGGGATCGGAACTAGAACCCGGGTGGTGGTGGGGGGGGGGGGGGGTCGGAACTAGAGCCCGGGTGGGAGGAGATCGGAACTATAGCCCCGGGGGGCGGGGGGGGGGGGGAGATTGGGACTATAGCCCCCCCCCCCTCTCCCTCCTCGGCTATCTGAGGGCAAACAAAATATGTGTAAAAGTTTAATTGAAAATGGGGCCCACCCAAAATATAGTGGTCCAATTCCGGGGAGTTTTTACATTTTGGGGTTAGGTAGGGGGCCCCTCGACTGTCATTTCAGGGCCGGGTACCTATTCACTGTCAATTAAGGGGGGGGGGGGGCAACTGACGGGCACAGGGCCCATACCTTGTACAGGGGCCCGTGTGTTCAATACCACTACCCGGGCCTCCCTGCATGTTCAGTACCACTACCAGGGCCCCCTGACCGATAAAGGGGTTTCTGGTAGTCCCAGGGCCTCCCGAGATGCTGGCAAGAAGCTGTCCTTTGGGCTTTCCTTTGAAGGTCAGATGCCTCCCCTGACACGAGTATCTGGTCAATATAAATACAAAACGAAAAAAATGACGTCATATTGGGTACCCATACTTTAGATGCCATAAGTCAGCCAAAAATGGACATATCACTTTGAAATTATTAGGTATGGTAGTTACCTACATATGGTTCTCTGACATATCTTCCGTTTTTTAAATAAAATAAAATATGTGAGCAAATGTTGATTTTGTTATAATTCCCCCCCCCAAAAAAAAAACGCTATTTTAGTTTTTGGGGGATACAAACTAAAATGTTCAAAACGCCGAGATAGCAATGTTGTAGCCCTTGCCATTTTCTATGTTTTGACGCTTTTGGATTGCATTTTCTCAAAATATGACATGTGTACGGTGTGTTAAAGTTTAGCTGATTTTGGTGTAAAAATCGTGTGTAGTCGTAAATGTTATTTAGAAGGTGTCCGAAGTTTCACGTTGATAGCGCTATCGGTTTCTGAGCTATTACGAAAGTTCATCAGGGGGGGGGGGGGGGCGTTAAACGCCCCCCCCCCCCTCCAGTCGATGGCGGGTTAAAACAAATTATTCCTTGTATAAGCTGCTAAAAGTTTCCTTCAGGAAATGTGTTAATTTCGACCGATTTAGTTGTATTGGTAATGCTATGGCGCCGCTAGACCCTTTCGCTCCGTTCTTGTTCGGTCCCCCAATCGTTTTCAAAAATCGACATCACAGGTATGGACCTTCGATGATGGGCGTGTTTCTATTTGTGATTTTTGTTCAGCTTCATTATTGTATTATTCAACTATGTTATGTATACTTTACACTTATGTTTGTTATTATCACACTTAAAATGTATCAGTACCTATGTATAGTTACACTTACCATATGCCTTGGCAGCATTTTTTCGAATTACCCCCCCCCCCCCCTCCCCAGTGAGAATTCCTTAGCCGAGGCCCTGATATGCAATATGCATAATATTTAGTTTTCCTTTTATTTTATAATGTATTACTGCTGCCACGACTCACATGAGTCGTGGCACTGACTGACTCACATGAGACAACATCGCTTGACACACACGGGAGAGCGGCCGCACCGCTGTGACCACTGCGGCAAGGCGTTTGCTGTGCGGGGTAATCTGACGCGTCACCGCCTTATACACGCTGGTCAGCTGAGGCCGTACGGATGTGACGTCTGCAGCAAGACGTTCACACAGGTCAGTGGTCTGGCGCAACACAAACGTATCCACACCGGGGAGATGGTCCGCCAGTGTGAGCAGTGTGGCGCCACGTTTAACGACACGTCTAATTACACCATCCATATGAAGTGTCACAGTGGCGTGAAGGCGTACCGGTGCCATGTGTGCTCGGCCCGGTTCGTTAGACGGTCGCAACTCATTACACACATACGGACTCACACGGGGAGCAGCCGTACGGCTGCTCCTCCTGCTCGGACCGGTTCGTTACACGGGAAGCCCTCACTTAACACATGCGGACTCACACGGGAGAGCGGCCGTACGGCTGCTCCTTCTGCCCGGCCCGGTTCCCGGATCAATCGGCCATGAAGAGGCACGTCACCTGCCACCACACACACGAATACAAACACAGGTGTGACCGGTGTAGCAAAGGCTTTATCTCTCCCGGTGAACTGCGGAAGCATGTAGACAAGTGTTCAGCTGTCAACTGATGTACACAATAACGTGATGCGGATTGGCCTATTGAGACACCGACGGTATTAATTATTGCCTGCTGTAGCATGACTTTAATGTAGTGTTTATTGTATGCGTCCAACTGTTTGGTCACCAGCTCGGTCCAATAGCTGCTCATACTCTGTGACCGATGTGTATTGATATATTATTGAGACGTCAGGCTATACAATCAACTTAGCCCCGTATCTGCCATGTATATGCGTGATTAGAATGAACTTCGATGAATTGCTGTTGGCATTTTATAATACATGTTCAGCCGATGAACGCCAATTCTGTTTCACCTGCAATATCGCATTACGCATAGGGATATACAGATTGCCAATGTACAATGTACAAATTTGACCTCGGGTCAAGGTCAAGTGGTGACCCAAGTAGGTCTTTTTGCATATTGTCAGATGTGTCTCATATTGTCTCATTGTTGCATATATTGTCTCATTGTTGCATGTTGCATATTGTCAGACTGATTATACAGTTGGTGAACGGTATTAAGACTGATTATACAGCTGGTGAACGGTACTAAGACTGATTATGCAGTTGGTGAACGGTACTAAGACTGATTATACAGCTGGTGAACGGTACTAAGACTGATTATGCAGTTGGTGAACGGTACTAAGACTGATTATACAGTTGGTGAACGATACTAAGACTGATTATACAGCTGGTGAATGGTACTAAGACTGATTATACAGCTGGTGAACGGTACTAAGACTGATTATACAGCTGGTGAACGGTACTGATACTGATTATACAGTTGGTGAACGGTATTAAGACTGATTATACAGCTGGTGAACGGTACTGATACTGATTATACAGTTGGTGAACGGTACTAAGACTGATTAAACAGCTGGTGAACGGTACTAAGACTGATTATACAGTTGGTGAACGGTACTAAGACTGATTATACAGTTGGTAAACGGTACCAAGACTGATTATACAGCTGGTGAACGGTACTAAGACTGATTATGCAGCTGGTGAACGGTACTAAGACTGATTATACAGCTGGTGAACGGTACTAAGACTGATTATACAGTTGGTGAACGGTACTAAGACTGATTATACAGCTGGTGAACGGTACTAAGGCTGGTGTGTGACTGGTGTGGAGGTACATTGACTCGTGTGTCGATTTTAGGTGTTCTTTGATCATATGCTTATCTTTCCAATTGCCCGCAATCTCTGTGATGAGAGTCAGCCATGTGACGTAGTCAGGTCTGCTGACCCGTTTCGCCTGCGCCGGCCACACAGGTCCCGAAGGGCATGTGCCGCGCCTGCGCACGGCGCGCCGCACCTCCATCTCCTGGGTGGGGACGCGACTGCGTGCAGAGGCGCAGGGCAACATACGGACGGTGAGTGGGTGAGACCTCACTGCCTGACGCCCCGGTGCGGTCCTCAGACGGCGGTATTGTTTACCTGGCAGGACCTGCCACCCGCAAGACGTGTCTGTGTGGCTGGCGATGACAAACAGGCTGGGTGGTGTGCTCACAGTGGTTGGACGATGCCTGCCATGATACTTGGTGCTAGGCATTCGTGCCAAATCTGCCGTGCAAAGGAGGAAACAAGTATGCCAATTTTTGGTCAAATATATATGTTTTGCATCATTCGATTCGTCTCGTGAAGGTGCATCTGATGGTATGACTCATTTGACGGTAACTTCAGTTTTTGAAAAGTTATGTCCAACAACAATTTTACGAGAACATCTATGTCAAATATATCCGTCGCAATGCAAAGGTGAAAACACGTATGCCATAGATTTGGTGGAATAATCACGTATGTCAGACACGTGTTTTTCATCGCATCCATGAGCCAAGTACGTATGTATAAACTGCACCGACAAAAACACGTATGTCGTGACATACGTGTTGTTGCCGCTGCACATGATAGGTGACCGTGACCTCTGCTGACGCGCTGCGCGAGACTGTTGTTGCCCGTGACCTGCGTCCGCGACATGCCAGAGACTGCAGCGGCCGTGACCTCTGCTGACGCGCTGCGCGAGACTGCAGCGGCCGTGATATCTGCTGACGCGCTGTGCGAGACTGCTGCGGCCGTGACCTCTGCTGACGCGCTGTGCGAGACTGCAGCGGCCGTGACCTCTGCTGACGCGCTGTGCGAGACTGCTGCTGCCGTGACCTCTGCTGACGCGCTGTGCGAGACTGCTGCGGCCGTGATCTCTGCTGACGCGCTGCGCGAGACTGCTGCTGCCGTGACCTCTGCTGACGCGCTGCGCGAGACTGCAGCGGCCGTGACCTCTGCTGACGCGCTGTGCGAGACTGCTGCGGCCGTGACCTCTGCTGACGCGCTGCGCGAGACTGCTGCGGCTGTAACCTCCGATGTTTCTACCGGCTAGTTTCAACACAACATTTTGCTTGGTGACGTTTCCAATGAAATGGGTACATATGCCCTGAAACATACGTGTTTTACCCACGAACTGCTTAATACGGACCACTACGGTAGATACTCAGGGCATAAACGCGTATGTTAAGCTAATCGACATACGTGTTTTCGCAAATATCAGCATGTGAAAAAATACCAGACATACGTGGTTTTGCCACGTTTTCGGCGACATACGTTGTTTTACTTTTGCATTAAGCCACTTTCTGAAGCCAAAGAGAGCATGGCAAAAAAAGCTTTCTATCGTTTTCAGCTGATCTAAAACAAATTTTGCAAAATTATTGGTTCTACCAAATTCGCCATGTAAAGCTGATTCCAAAGATGCAAAGCTTTAATAGATACGAAGCATTTCACGGATTTTACGGCACCAAACAAAAAATGTGCTCTCTTCAACATTTTTAGTTCGCCGAAAACCGTGACATACGTGTTTCTTCCTTTGTACGGCAGAAATCTATGAGGTGTGCTGTTGGGTGTGGAGTGCATATGATGATTGATGCATAATCAGTGCATAAAGGCGAAGCTTGTGTCGTAGTTTTGAGTCACTGGGGGTCATCATTTGAACCTCCTTGGTTATTAGCAAGGCATCTACTGTCCGCTGTGTGGAGTGTGGACGGCTTTTATATTGTAGTTAAATGGTGCGACGACTCGCATGGTCATTTGGCGCCCATCTGTGTTGACGGTAGTGTCCGTGTTGCCGGCAGAGCTCTCGCGGCAAGCAGGGCAAGTCCGAGTACGACGCTCTGCGGTGCGGCCCGACGCCGCCGACGCCGGTAACGCCGGCCCGGCGTACCGTCTCCGCCGTGGGCGACACTCCTCGTGGCAGGGGCACACCAATGCTGCCCAAACCGACATCCGGTCAGTACTGCTGTGTGTTGTCCAGCTCAGCTGTGGTTATGTGGCGTACATAGCGACATGGTCAACATAACAATTTGACCATGGACTGGATATGGCGGCTTGGTTTTACTGTTTTATACTGTAATCACTACTGATCCATTTGACTCGAAAACTTCAATAACCCGCACCGTGCCGGTGCTTGGCGCCACCTTCGCCCTGCCGAGGGAGGGAGGGAGGGAGGGAGGGAGGGAGGGAGGGAGGGAGGGAGGGAGGGAGGGAGGGAGGGAGGGAGGGAGGGAGGGAGGGAGGGAGGGAGGGAGGGAGGGAGGGAGGGAGGGAGGGAGGGAGGGAGGGAGTGAGTGAGTGAGTGAGTGAGTGAGTGAGTGAGTGAGTGAGTGAGTGAGTGAGTGAGTGAGTGAGTGAGTGAGTGAGTGAGTGAGTGAGTGAGTGAGTGAGTGAGTGAGTGAGTGAGTGAGGGAGGGGGGGAGGGCGTTTGGACCCCCTGGAACTCGGCTCCTATGAGACGTAGACAAAAACCGAAAATACTGTTCGAAAGCTCGTCAAAATCATTTTGAAACTATTACGGTTATGTTTTGGCTCAGGCCAATATTAAGGCCATCAGAAGTCATCAAAGGTCAGATTTTCCAGGTTTAGGACTTCGCTCCAGAAACCCCAAAATATATCGAGAATTATGGTAGCTAGGAAAAACAAAAAAACAAACACAATCGTATGCTCTTGAAATATGCAATCGCCATCGGTGTCTTCAAATTTTAGCTCAAGTTAATAGTTTAGGCTCCAGAGGTCATCAAAGGTCAAAAATTCAATTTTTTGGCAAAAGTTTTTTTACCAATACCTTTTACCTAATAATGGCAAGGCAATACAATTTGACCTCAGGTCAAGGTCAAGTGGTGACCCAAGCAGGGGCGTAGCCAGCATTTTTCGAGACAGGTGAATCCTGTCGGGGGCCCATCACGGGGGGGAGGGCAGTCCCCATAAATATCAAAAACGGCACTTGGGCCCATTCCAGGCCTGAGAGGGCCATAGGCGTACCCAGGATTTCGCCAAAGTAGTACCCGCGAGGTCAGTTTTATGAACCTCCGGAGCGTCAAGGCCCCTTTCCAAGACTGAGAGCCCTTTTACCTCTACCCCTGCGAAACAAATGGTGCTGTGTTGGGAGTTGGGTAAATAATGAAAATGCGTTGTTGAGCGCGTGGGGTAAATAATGCAAATACAAAGTTAATCCCAGATCCGACATGTTTTTAAGTCGTGATTTGAAGGAAAGGAAAGTATCCCGAAGGTTGAAACGGTTCTTATCTGGCTAAAAAGAGACCTCTATGCACGGGTGGAGTTTGCTATTCAAATGGTAGGGCCACTGCCCCACCAACTTTGTGTTTTGCCTCTCCAACTCTTGTCAGATTTGGAGGTCATCCGGCATTAAAATGGTAATTTACAACTCAACCAAGCAACACAACCAAGCAAAATTACATTTTTTCCCACCAACTTTCTTGCAAAAGCTCCACCCATGCATCTATGGGTCTGTTGGACCCACTGATGCCTTGGAAGATCGGTCTTGAAGGGCCTAGCAGGGATCCCCACAGACCGACCAAGAGCACCCTCAGGCCGGCCGAGGTCCACTCAGGCCCACCAAAGGCTACCTCAGGTCGATCGAAGTCCCCTAGGGGCGGCTGAGTGCACCCCCCTCAGGCCGATCGAAGGCCCCTTGAGCCGACCGAAGGGCCCCTCAGCCGGTCAATGGCCCCTCAGCCGGTCAAGGGCCCCTCAAACCGACCTAGTGCCAGGGGCGGCGCTGGACCTTTGAGACTAGGTAGGCAAGGCACTAGGCTCCCTCAGGACGACCGAGGGCGATTTGGACTGCCCAAGGTTCATCTCAGGCCGGCCAAGGTCCACCTCAGGCCAAATGTGGGCCCTTCAGGCAGACCGAGGGCATCCTCATGCCGACTGACTGAGGGCCCTCTCAAGCCGGCCGAGGGCCATCTCAGGCCATCCAAGCGCCTCCTTAGGCTATCCGAAGGCTATCCTAGGACGACCAATGGCCTCTCAGGCCGACTGAGGAGTGGCGGTCCCTCAGACTGACAGAAGGCCCGTCAGGGCTCAGGCACTCCGTGGGCAACCTCATGTAAACCAAGGGCACCCTCAAACCCATTGCCATATATAGGTATAGACGGACTACTCCACCCGGCAGCCGTTCCCGCTAGGCGACACTGGCGCCGCAGCGGAGAAGGGATTGAGTTAGCGCGGCAATGCTTTTGCTATGGTGGAAGGGCGATATTTGTCGGCCTGTAACTAAAAAACCGCGTGAGGTAGCAAACTGGAAAAGGTTTGAGGACGTAGAGTCTTTCATAATGAATAACGTGGAATAAAAATATTCAGCCTGAACGTTCACGGTAATTATCGTAAAATATCGCCTCTGCCATAGCACAAGCATTGCCGCGCTAACTCATGCGCTATCCGCTGCGGCGCTAGTGTCGCTTCAACCGGGAACGGTTGCCGGGCGGCGCAACGGCTGGAGTAGTTCGTCTATACATATATATGTCAATGCTCAAACCAGACAAGGGCATATCAGGCCAACCAAGGCTCCCTCAGGCCATCCCAGGGCTATCCTAGGACGACTAAGGGTTCCTCAGACCGACTGAGTGACCCTCAGGCTGACTGGGCCCTTCAGGCCGACTGAGGGCTCCTTGGGCCGACTCGGGGCCCCACAGGTCGATTCAGTCAAGGCCCCTCAGACCGAAGGCTCCCCTCAGGACGACTGAGGGTCCCTCAGGCCAACTCGGGGCACCTCATGCCGATTGAGGGCCCCTCATGTCAACTGAGAGCCCTCTCAGGCCGACTGAGGTCCCCCTAGGCCAATTGAGGGTCCCCTTAGACTAACTCAGGCCGACCGTAGGCCCCTTCAGGGCGACTGAGGGTCCCCTAAGGCCGACTGAGGGTCCTCTCAGACTAACTCAGGCCGACTGAGGGCCCCTAAGGCTGACTGAGGGCCCCTAAGGCCGACTGAGGGCCCCTAAGGCCGACTGAGGACCCCTAAGGCCGACTGAGGGCCCATAACGCCGACTGAGGCCCCCAAGGCCGACTGAGGGCTCTTAAGGCCGACTGAGGGCCTCTTCAGGGCGACTTAGGATCCCTCAGGCCGACTGAGGGCCCCTCAGGCCGACTGAGGGCCCCTCAGGCCGACTGAGGGCCCCTCAGGGCGACTGAATGTCCCTTCAGCCCGACTGAGGGCCCCCTGGCCGACTGAGGACCCCCTAAGGCCGACTGAGGGCCCCCTAAGGCCGGCTGAGGGCCCCTCAGGTCGACTGACGGCCCTTCAGGTCGACTGAGAGTCCCTTCAGGGCGCCTGAGCCCCCCCCCCCCCCCCCAGGCCGACTGAGAGCCCCTCAGGCCGACTGAGGGCCCCTTCAGACCGACTGAGCCTCCCCCCACGGGTCGACCGATCGTCCCTCAGATCGACCGAGGGTACGTCTGGCCAGCTAAGGGCCCCTTAGACAAAAATAAAATGGTCCCCTCAGCTCAAGGGGTACCCGCGGGTGTCCAGGGTACCCCTTGGATACTTGGAGAGGGGCTATGCCAGGTCTGAGAGGGCCCATTCCAGGCCTGAGAGGGCCCTCGAAAGAGTTCTTCCTCCTTATCATAGGGCTCTCTGGCAGACTTTAGGAGGGTCCTTCATCCTTGTATTGTGTGAGAGGGCTTTGGCTCCGCTTCTCTCATGGTATTTTACATGAACATAAATTGACGGCCGCCAGGCCGTGTGGTTGCAGCCGGGCATAGGGGGCCCGGCAAAATCTATCGGGTGCAGGGGCACCATTTGCACCCCCCCCCCCCCCCCTGGCTACGCCTCTGGACCCAAGTAGGTCATGTTGCATATTGGAAGACGTGTCTCGACGAGACAAACCCATTGGGTGCCGGTTTCACTTCTCTATTTGCATTCTGTCGAGAGTTA
Source organism: Chirona hameri (assembly GCA_036785665.1). Lineage (NCBI taxonomy): Eukaryota > Metazoa > Arthropoda > Thecostraca > Balanomorpha > Balanidae > Chirona > Chirona hameri. The sequence goes on from JAXIVJ010001403.1 coordinate 132,852, forward strand.
TTGACACAAAAGTGTTGGTGGCCTCAGATGATCTCGGCTGACCCTGTAGGGGTCACTGAACACAAAGAATGCTCCTGGATCATCAATAATTTCCTATGATAACATGATCCAGAAGGAATTGGACTGATGTCATGCGTATCCTCGGAATAGTAAGCATTTGAATATTTTCCATTGACAATGGGGAGGTCACGAAATTGACCCGCTCTTAGGTCACCGATATAATACAAACAAATCCGAGATATTCGAATTGTAGGTACCTTATGAAATCCTGTAAGTTTGAAACAGATCGGCCATTAACTGTGGCTGTGGTACGACGGCAAACTTTTGTTTAGGTATGGCCACGTGACCTGGCCTGGTGACCTGACTGAGATGACCCGAGGTCAAGACATTCACACAATGTGGGTAACTGATGCCCGAGCACCTGTGCCAAAAACGGCGTCGCGCAGGCGAGGGTTAAGCCGCTTGTGGATGACGGATGAATACATAGAGCGGCATCTGATGGTTTATCGTATGTATCGACGATTACTTTTATTTTAAGTTGAATGCTCTTCCAACATGTACTTATTCGCTCTCACTTCTCCTAGTTCCTACTTCTGTTTCTTCTATCACGTTTGACTTATGGCGAATCAGTCTGCGGCTCCTAGGGTCAATCAAGGCGCTACGTCTCCATATGTACTGAATCTTTTCAGGTGATCCAAAAAATGCCTCGCCTGGTCTCACCATGTCGGTGGAAATAAAGGAGGAGAGTTTCGACGCTACCTCGTCTTCCTCGCCTGCTGACGGTAATAATAACCTGCTGGATAGGTCAAACATATGATTATGTATCACAGCTTCCATCTTGGATTTGCAGATGCAGGCAATAGGATAGGTCGTTAGGTTTGCACGGGAGGCGATCGGGACTATAGCCCGGGGGGATCGGAACTAGAGCCCGGTTGGGGGGGGGGGGGGGGGGTCGGAACTAGAGCCCGGGTGGGGGGAGATCGGAACTATAGCCCCGGGGGGGCGGGGGGAAGAGAGATTGGGACTATAACACCCCTCCCTCCTCGGCAATCTGAGGGCAAAACAAAATATGTGTAAAAGTTTAATTGGAAATGGGGCCCACTCAAAAGTTTAATTGGAAATGGGGGTACTAAGACTGATTATATAGTGGTCCAAATCCGGGGAGTTTCTACATTTTGGGGTTAGGGGCCCCTCTACTGTGTTTTGAGGGCCCGGTACCTATTAATTTTCAGTTAATGGGGGGGGGGGGAGGCAACTGACGGGCACAGGACCCCTACCTTGTACAGGGCCCGTGTGTTCAATACCACTACCCGGGCCTCCCTGCATGTTCAGTACCACTACCAGGGCCCCCTGACCGACAAAGGGGTTTCTGGTAGTCCCAGGGCCTCCCAAGATGCTGGCAAGAAGCTGTCCTTTGGGCTGTCCATTGGGGGTCAGATGCCTCCCCTGGCACGAGTATCTGGTCAATACAAATACAAAACGAAAACAAAAAATATGACGTCATATTGGGTACCCATACTTTAGATGCCATAAGTCAGGCAAAAATGGAGATATCAGTTTGAAATTATCAGGTATGGTAGTTACCGACATATGGTTCTCTGACATATCTTCCTTTTTTAAAAAAAATATGTTAGCAAATTTTGATTTTGTTATAGTTCCCTCCCCCCAAAAAAACACGTTATTTTAGTTTTGGGGGGGACAAAAACTAAATTTTCAAAACTCCGAGATAGCGATGTTGTAGCCCTTGCCATTTGCTATGTTTTGACGCTTTTGGATTGCATTTTTCTCAAAATATTACATTTGTACGGTCTGTTAAAGTTTAGCTGATTTCGGTGTCAAAATCGTGTGTAGTCACTAAATTGGCAATAACTCGAATTTTTCGACGAAATTGCTTTGTTTTTGCACAGAAGACGTAAACGTTATTTAGAAGAAGGTATCCGAAGTTTAACGCTGATAGCGCTATCGGTTTTTGAGCTATTACGAAAGTTCATCAGGGGGGGCGTTAAACGCCCACCCCCCCCCCCCCCCCTCCCCCTAGTCGATGGCGGATTAAAACAAATTATCAATTGTATAAGCTGCTTAGTTTCCTTCAGGAAATGTGTTAATTTCGACCGATTTATTTGTATTGGTAAAGCTATGGCGCCGGTGGACCCTTTCGCTCCGTTCTTGTTCGGTCCCCCAATCGTTTTCAAAAATCGACATCACAGGTATGGACCTTCGATGATGGGCGTGTTTCTATTTGTCATTTTTGTTCAGCTTCATTATTGTATTATTCAACTATGTTATGTATATTTTACATTTATGTTTGTCATTATCACACTTAAAATGTATCATTGTCTATGTATAGGTACACTTAACCATATACCTTAGGAGCATTTTTTTCGAATCCCCTCCCCAGTGAGAATTCCTTAGCCGAGGCCCTGATATGCAATATGCATAATATTTAGTTTTCCTTTTATTTTATAATGATGTATTACTGTTGCCACGTAATATTTATACACCAGCGAACAGCTCATTCACTAAATATGAATGTTGTCCATTTGAGACCTCACAGTAGCCATCTGTTCCCCAGGTGGAGGCATGCTTCACTGTGTCCACTGCGACTACACGTGTCTGGGACAGGATCGTCTGGACAAACACGTGAAGCAGCGTCACGGCCACATCGGCAGGGACGGCAGACACAAGTGTGAGTGGTGCGAGTACTCCACAGACGATATGACTCGCATCAGACAACATCGCTTGACACACACGGGAGAGCGGCCACACCGCTGTGACGACTGCGGCAAGGCGTTTGCTGTGCGGGGTAATCTGACGCGTCACCGCCTTATACACGCTGGTCAGCTGAGGCCGTACGGATGTGACGTCTGCAGCAAGGCGTTCACACAGGTCAGTAGTCTGGCGCAACACAAACGTATCCACACCGGGGAGATGGTCCGCCAGTGTGAGCAGTGTGGCGCCACGTTTAACGTGATGTCTAATTACATCACACATATGAAGTTTCACAATGGCGTGAAGGCGTACCGGTGCCATGTGTGCTCGGCCCGGTTCGTTATACGGTCGCACCTCACCAAACACATGCGGATTCACACGGGGGAGCGGCCGTACGGCTGCTCCTCCTGCTCGGCCTGGTTCGTTACACGGGAAGCCCTCACTAGGCACATGCGGACTCACACGGGGGAGCGGCCGTACGGCTGCTCCTTCTGTCCGACCCGGTTCTCGGATCGGTCGGCCAGGAAGAGGAAGGTCACCTGCCACCACACACACGACTACAAACACAGGTGTGGCCGGTGTAGCAAAGGCTGTCTTACACCCGGTGAACTGCGGAAGCATGTAGACAAGTGCTCAGCTGTCAACTGATGTACACAATGACGTGATGCGGTTTGGCCTATTGAGACACCGACGGTATTAATTATTGCCTGCTTTAGCATGACTTTAATGTAGTGTTTATTGTATGCGTCCAACTGTTTGGTTCCCAGCTCGGTCCAATAGCTGCTCATACTCTGTGACCGATGTTTATTGATATATTATTGAGACGTCAGGCTATGCAATCAACTTAGCCCCGTATCTGCAATGTATATGCGTGATTAGAATGAACTTCGATGAATTGCTGTTGGCATTTTATAATACATGTTCAGCCGATGAACGCCAATTATGTTTCACCTGCAATATTGCATTACGCATATTGATATACAGATTGCCAATGTACAATGTACAAATTTGACCTCGGGTCAAGGTGAAGTGGTGACCCAAGTAGGTCTTTTTGCATATTGTCAGACGTGTCTCATATTGTCTCATTGTTGCATATATTGTCTCATTGTTGCATGTTGCATATTGTCAGACTGATTATACAGTTGGTGAACGGTATTAAGACTGATTATACAGCTGGTGAACGGTACTAAGACTGATTATACAGCTGGTGAACGGTACTAAGACTGATTATACAGTTGGTGAACGGTATTAGGACTGATTATACAGCTGGTGGACGGTAGTAAGACTGATTATACAACTGGTGAACGGTAGTAAGACTGATTATACAGCTGCTGGTGAACGATACTAAGACTGATTATACAGCTGGTGAACGGTACTAAGACTGATTATACCGCTGGTGAACGGTACTAAGACTGATTATACAGCTGGTGAACGGTATTGATACTGATTATACAGTTGGTGAACGGTACTAAGACTTATTATACAACTGGTGAACGGTAGTAAGACTGATTATACAGCTGCTGGTGAACGGTACTAAGACTGATTATACAGCTGGTGAACGGTACTAAGACTGACTATACAACTGGTGAACGGTACTAAAACTGATTATACAGCTGGTGAACGGTATTAAGACTGGTTATACAGCTGGTGAACGGTACTAAGACGGATTATACAGCTGGTGAACGGTACTAAGACTGATTATACAGTTGGTGAACGGTATTATGACTGATTATACAGCTGGTGGATGGTAGTAAGACTGATTATACAGCTGCTGGTGAACGGTACTAAGACTGATTATGCAGTTGGTGAACAGTGCTAAGACTGATTATACAGCTGGTGAACGGTACTGATACCGATTATACAGCTGGTGAACGGTACTGATACTGATTATACAGTTGGTGAACGGTACTAAGACTGATTATACAGCTGGTGAATGGTACTAAGACTGATTATACAGCTGGTGAACGGTACTAAGACTGATTATACAGCTGGTGAATGGTACTAAGACCGATTATACATCTGGTGAATGGTACTAAGACTGATTATACAGCTGGTGAACGGTACTAAGACTGATTATACAGCTGGTGAATGGTACTAAGACTGATTATACAACTGGTGAACGGTATTAAGACTGATTATACAGGTGGTGAACAGTACTAAGACTGATTATACCGCTGGTGAATGGTACTAAGGCTGATTATACAGTCGACCGATCGTCTCTCAGAGTGACTGAGGGTACGTCTGGCCAGCTAAGGGTCCCTTAGACAAAAATAAAATGGGCCCCCCAACTCAAGGGGTACCCGCGGGTGTCCACCCCTTGGATACTTGGAGATGGGCTATGCCAGGTCTGAGAGGGCCCATTCCAGGCCTGAGAGAGCCCATTCCAGGCCTGAGGGCCCATTCCAGGCCTGAGAGGGCCCTGTAAAGAGTTTTTCCTCCTTATCATAGGGCTCTCTGGCAGACTATAGGAGGGTCCTTCATCCTTGTATTGTGTGAGAGGGCTTTGGCTCCGCTTCTCTCATGGTATTTTACATGAACATAAAAGGACGGCAGCCAGGCCGTGTGGTTGCAGCCGGGCATAGGGGGCCCGGCAAAATATAGCAGGAGCACCATTTGCACCCCCTGGCTACGCCTCGGGACCCAAGTAGGTCATGTTGCATATTGGAAAACGTGTCTCGACGAGACAAACACATTGGGTGCCGGTTTCACTTCTCTATCTTCATTCTGTCGAGAGTTATTGACACAAAAGTGTTGGTGACCTCAGATGATCTCGGCTGACCCTGTAGGGGTCACGGAACACAAAGAATGCTCCTGGATCATCAAGAATTTCCTATGATAACATGATCCAGAAGGAATTGGACTGATGCCATGCGTATCCTCGGAATAGTAAGCATTTGAATATTTCCCATTGACAATGCGGAGGTCACGAAATTGACCCGCTCTTAGGTCACCGATATAATACAAACAAATCCGAGATATTCGAATTGTAGGTACCTTATTGAATCCTGTAAGTTTACAACAGATCGGCCATAAACTGTGGCTGTGGTACGACGGCAAACTTTTGTTTAGATAGGGTCACGTGACTTGGCCTGGTGACCTGAATGAGATGACCCGAGGTCAGGAAATTCACACCATGTGGGTAACGCCCCGGGGGTATAGCCCCGGGGAAGAGAAGGGAAGAGAAGGGAAGAGAAGAGAAGAGAAGAGAAGAAAAGAGAAGAAAGAGAAGAGAAGAGAAGAGAAGAGAAGAGAAGAGAAGAGAAGAGAAGAGAAGGGAAGGGAAGGGAAGGGAAGGGAAGGGAAGGGAAGGGAAGGGAAGGGAGGGAGGGAGGGAGGTAGGGGGAGGGGAGAGAGATCGGGACTATAGCCCCCCTCGGCAATCTGAGGGCAAACAAAATATGTGTAAAAGAGTTTTTTACATTTTGGGGTTAGGTAGGGGGCCCCTCGACTGTCATTTGAGGGCCCGGTACCTATTCACTGTCAATTAAGGGGGGGGCAACTGACGGGCACAGGGCCCATACCTTGTACAGGGGCCCATGTGTTCAATACCACTACCCGGGGCCTCCCTGCATGTTCAGTACCACTACCAGGGCCCCTGACCGACAAAGGGGTTTCTGGTAGTCCCAGGGCCTCCCGAGATGCTGGCAAGAAGCTGTCCTTTGGGCTGTCCGTTGGGGTTCAGTGCCTCCCCTGGCACGAGTATCTGGTCAATACAAATACAAAACGAAACAAAAAATATGACGTACGTCATATTGGGTACCCATACTTTAGATGCCATAAGTCAGCCAAAAATGGACATATTAGTTTGAAATTATCAGGTATGGTAGTTACCTACATATGGTTCTCTGACATATCTTCCGTTTTTTTTTTAATACAATATTTGAGCAAATTTTGATTTTGTTATAAATCCCCCCCCCCCCCCCCCAAAAAAAAATATTTTAGTTTTGGGGGGACAAAAACTAAAGTGTTCAAAACTCCGAGATAGCGATGTTGT
>JAXIVJ010001404.1:0-30000 GCA_036785665.1 Chirona hameri
GTTTATTTACTAGTTTTGTCTTTTACAATAGGTGTCAATACAACCTTCGCAAATGAATGCGGTACATAGCTATGTTTAGCCATCATCGTAAAACATAAGGACAAATGCGTTGCACAGGAAACACCAGCAAATTTAAAGTGCTCAGCACTCAGCCGGTCGTTACCGCAAGAACGACCCGATGATAATTCAGCAATAGACTTAGCAACTTCAGGGACAGAAATACATTCAAATTCATGGCTTACTGTTGAGAATCGCTGTAGAACAAATTCTTTACGTTCTGTATTGCTCACACTATTCAAAATGTCTGAGAAATGATCTCTCCACATGTCAGCAATATTTCCCTCACCCGAAATGCCGTTAATCGATGGAGCGAGAGGCGGGCTGCTATTCAGCTTTTTCACCTCTTTCCAGAATGCAGCTATACTGTAAGGATTTTTAACAAGTTTGTCAGCCAGAGACTTAGCCCTCAATTCCTTTGCATGGCGCAAGCAATAGCGTAATGCATATTTAAATCGTGACCGCGCTAAGCGTAGTTGACGATAAATATATCCATCCCGGGGTTTGCCCACTAGTGCCCATAATGCATAAACATCACAAAGAAGAATATGACTGTCCTGAACAAATTCATTCCAGCCAGGAATATTCCGTCTTGTTTTGCAACCTAAATTTTTCGATATTGTCGCCTCAGAGGCTCTTCTTAGGCATGTAATTACGTGTTCGTAATATGCATTAATAGCACTACAGTGATCAAGTCTGGAACAAGCGCCACAGTGCATCAATTCATACGGTACATCAATTTGGCCCAAACCATCTTCTACAGCAGAGGCGTAAACCTGGAGGTCGTCTGGTCCCAATGAAGCCCAGTCGACGACCCACCTCTCATCCATTCCTGCCCCTAGAAATATCAGAATTGAGATCACAACCCTGAATTTCAATTTTGATGAATACGGGAAAATGATCAGAACTAAAAATAGCGTGATCAATGCCAATACCACTGATAACTTCAAGGAAGCCTTTAGTACAGACGATATGGTCGAGCCATGACTCCGTGCCATGTCCGTCATTAACATGTGTCGTGGAATTACCAGGGAGATGCATGACATCTGCAATGGATAACTGGGAATCATTACAAAATGACTCAAGCTCTTTACCAAACTCAGTCGCTTTCACTATGTCCGCGTTAAAGTCACCCAGCACACACACATACGGCGAGTCAAAGTCGTCAATTATGGTTTTTAGTTTGGCCAAGTAATATACATATCTGTCAAAATTCAGGTGTGTACTATAGGGCAAGTATACTCCAATAAAAATAATTTTTAGTGCCACCTAGGTTGCATTCTAAGCCTACAATGCGATCATCGTCATAAGTCATGGGCTTAACGCGAGAAGCAAGAGCATTACGCCACAGCACGGCAACTCCACCGAACGGTGTTCCCGTCATCAGACCGGCCGACGGATCAATCGACGAAAGGCCGAAATAAATAAAATCCTTGTGAATATTATTTAGTGAAGCAACATCAGAAGGGAAAAGCCAGTGCTCCTGCAAGAAAACTATATCCGAGCTTTCACACAACTTATGAATTCCGCCAGCATTACGTTTAGACGACTGGCAGTTGTACGTACTGATTTGGAGCATGATGAATATAAGAATAAACATTCGAGTTACAAGAAGCGAATCAATCATGCGTTTCTGCCCGACTCACGCGTATGCCCCCGAATGGCGGACCCCACAGTCCGACGTTTCTGGAAGAAGCGCCGGACGACCAGTCCTTGAGCCCATAGCTGTGGGTCAAGTAGGTTCACCTTTGCAGACGGGTTGATGACGTCTAGACGATACGACTCGCAGCTGTCGAAACGGGTCGGCAGCTTCTCCGCCGTCACATCATCCGCACCAGATTGCTCGAGAACGTAGGAGCTGACGGCGTCCTCGCCTGTACCCGGCGGGAGCCGCGACATGAACATGGAGAACCGCTTGACGGTCGCCACAGCCTTGATGGATCCAAACTTCTTAGCACCAATTACAGCGGAAGACTTGACAGTCTGCGGTGGCTTCACACTGGCAGCACTGCCCGGAACAACAGCTGCACCAAGTGCAGTGGCACTCGACGCGGCAGCAGGTGGTCTAGGGGCCGGCGGATGATTAGCGATGCACGATGATTAGCGATGCTCTTCGCACGATTAGCGATGGACCACTCACTATCACAAGGATGGGAGGACGCATCCTGAACAACATCAGCGTACGTCATCGTTTTCGGCAGACTAGAAGCTGGCACAGAATGTACAGATGGATTACCCTGAGTACCCTTGTCAAATGAGGACCTGCTGACCACAGCCTCTTCAACTTTCTTGGATGTGTCCGCCGTGACCTTCAGGATATCTTGAATCATGTCTTTCATCGTAGACATCTCAATGTCCATAAACTGCTGCTTGCGCATCAGAGCGCTTACATCAATACAATCCACAGTGATTGGAGGTAGCTTTGCCAAATCGAGGGCGACAAACTTTGGGAGCCGATCCCTGTCACATTCAACGATCATCTTCGCGATACCATCAAGATGCAACTTCTTTTTGTTCTGTCCACGCCGGTTTCCAACTCTGATAGACTCATCAACATGGTCACACATAAGACATTTGGCTGCCTCAACCTCATCATCGGAAAAATTTTCACTGACCAATTGTACAAGTACATCAATAGGAACGCTGTCGATCTTACAAAGCATGTAGCAAAGCAGCTCATTTATAATCATGGTCATGATGAGACGACCCGGCAATAAGCCGATAATCAGATAGTAGGTGCCGCAGTCACAAAGTCACGTTCAGTCAGTGCCGAGAGAAATAACAACGGGTTATTCCAGATCTTGGCTTCAGCGAATAAGCAGCAAAAATTGAAGTCTCTCTAACTGTTGCACATTTTGATTTGCGTTTCTTTCAACACTTACGGTATCCCAGTGGCTCAAAAACTTGCTTCCGTAGATACATCAGATCTTCAAGAATCGTATGAAGAAAAAGATATAACTCTCAACGGCAAAAAGTGATAATAATAGCACACAAACACAGAGCTATTTCAAAAGCATCCGACGGCCAGCTGACTCACTGCTGACTCACTAAGCATAATGGCGTTTAATTGAGCTCTTTAGCACAATTACGCGCTAAGTTATTACCAAAGACGGAGTTATTGTCATGATTTTTCCAAATACAAAAATATAAATATTAGATTTATAAAAAATCACCAATTTTTTAAACATCGAAGGTTTATGTATCGATGTCCATTCTGGCATGGAAAAAAATCCAAATTTTAAAAGACGAAAGGATAAAATCACGTGATTTGACCTGAGATCACGTGTTGAAATAGCAAAACTTCCCAATTTCCAAAAAATATTACATCATAATAATATATTGTTCCTGATGATTCTGGTGAATACCAAGCGGGCGCGAAGCGCCCGTGAGGTTTCTCGTCAACTTGCTAGGCAAATTTACATTTGACCCGGCCCGAACCGGCCGTACAGACGCTTTTCAGAAGCTAATAACTTTGCCACCACTGCTCTGATTGAGATCGGGTTTTCACCATTGGTTAGGACCATCAAATCAATTTTGCTTTTTGTATGGTGCGGCGTTCTGATACGGGTGGTGCCACAGCGCGTGGCACATGCAAATGTCGAAATGAACAAAAATCATTCTTGATCAAAAATGGCTTGATTTATTTAAGGATAAATTTATACGACGAAGCATGCAGCGCTCAGGACGTACTCCGCTCGGTTACCGCCGATTAAGGCGTTTTACTGGTTTAGATGGGAGATATTTTCCGCTGAAAATTTGAGTTTTGCTTGACATTACAAAGTTGCCCGAGGCTGTAACACGAAAACCATTTGACGGACGAGGCTGAAAAGTTCACAGTGTAAGTCAATAGCCCACATAACCCTAGACACGTAGTTTTATCGAACTATGAGATGTGTGTTATTTAGAGATTGTTTTGGTCAATCTGTTCTGGAATGCCCCAATTGACCCCCCCCCCCCACCCAATGACAAATCGGTAGGCAAATACATATCCCCCAACCGTTCCGGGAGGTTGTGATTTTTGTTCCGGGAAAGCGAGATTTACCCCCTCCCCGCTCAAAGAAACTTTCGTGCTGACGACCCGACCCTTCCCCCCGCTCAAAGACCTTTCTCGCTGACGATTCGACGCCACCCTCCCCCCCCCCCGCTCAACGACTCTGCGCTGACGGCCCGACACCCCCCCCCCCCGTCAACATGTAGTGGTTGGTGTCTTCGTGATGGTGTCCGAAACTGCACGATGGGCTTGGTGTGTTGCGTTGTTGTATTTGGAAAAGATGTGCGTTCAGTGTTGTTAATCCTATGCGAAATCTTGTTTGATGTGTGTTGCCTACTTGTGTGCCATATGAGTGTAAAGGTGGTGACTGGTGCCCAGAGGTGAAAAAACGTCGCGAATGTCTCCCACCAAACTGCAAAAACGAAAATTTGTCTCCTTGTCCCTTGTAATGTCGAGTACGACACACACATGCGGAACTTTATATACTTAGGGGGATGCAGGTGCATCCCCAATGCCCTGATCTGCATCCTCAGTCTTTCATCTGCATCCGCAATAATATGACTTACTGTCTATCAGATAGGGTTAAGTGTTGTGGTCATTTTGGCTGGGGGAAGAATGAGACACTGTACAAATATACAGGGGCGTAGGATCATATTCAGTTGAGGGGGCTTCAGCCCCCTCAACTTGTGGCTCAGCCCCCAACTTGTCATTCAGCCCCCCCCAACTTTAAAAAAGTCAATGTTATAGATGCAACAACAATATAAAAGGAAAAGGGCACAGTACCAACACAACTGCCAGGTCAATGGTCATACACAATGGTCATACATATAGGTCAATGGTCATACACACTAAAGAACAGGTATCTTTTTTCAATTTCAGACACACAAAATGTCAATCTAGGTGCTTACATAAAAAAACATGAGCAAAGCAAGAATAGGTGAAGCATATTTCAGTTTTCACATTGTGCGTAGTTCTGGATAATGAACAGGTCACATATTACAATACACCCTTAAATTGGCCAAATGTGTTAAAATTTGAGTATAAATATGTTGGCGAAATTGACACTTAATTAATAATTTGACCAATAATATAAATGTTTTGTGTCTGAAAGCATACCATTCATCTTGAGCTGGAAAAAGAGCAGACATTATCATAGACCTAAACAAAATGGGCTACAAGTCAGGATTATCATTTTTGAGCCTGACTAACATTATTTGCACAAGATATACCTGGTCATGGTGTTGAAAAGTGGAGGGCCACATCAGTAAAGGTAATTTTAAAATAAAATAGGCTTATTCAACACCAATCAAACCAAGTTATACGAAAACAGCACAAATATTGAAAGCAATAAATGCGCCATATTTTGTCATGACTGCACCGTATTTGTCTCTTTTATTATTACAACAACAAAAAAAAGTACTGCCTAGTTTTTTCTTATTAACAAAGATGAAAGCATACTAAAATGCTGTTACTGCCTACTGCCTAGTTCGTTTACCTTGTGGGAAATATGGTGCATGTATTTTTTTATATTTTTACATCTCAGCTGTAATATGTAGAAGGACCGGCCCTGGACTATTGGCATCACCAGATATTTAAAGTTTGAGAAGAAGTATTTGTGGCAGACGTTCGCGTCCTAAGAAACAACTTTTACTAGGAAAAAAATCAATCATATTTTGCACCCCAAAAAAATGCAGGTTTGGTGTCGAGGCGAGCCTCCGATTTCATCAACCTGCCCCATTTTTCTGAACCTGAAATATTCATATGTATCAATGTCAATAGGTATTCAGTCCCAGTTTCCGGGAGCACGTTGTCCCCGTTTGCCCCCCCCCCCCCCCCTCCTCCTTGGCGACACCTATGCGCCACTGTAAAATGTAACGCATAACAAGTCGGCATAATCAGATTGTTCTGTTGTTTTAAAGACGCCTCTTACAGGGACAAGGGGCTAAGACCCCCTTTGAGGTCAGTTATTTGTTGTTAAAACCGTTCATTTGGTTAAGTAAGGGAAATGTGATGGAGTAAAAGGTACCCAAAGACGAGAAAACCTCAAATCTGCAAACAAATATTACATAAGAGTGGTTATCTCAAAGATAAAGAAGTTTGGCACGAGATGAGGTATAAGGTGAACTTCCTTGTATAGGTACCTATGTTGTGTGGAATACGTCTACTAGTATTAAGTTAAGTAGGGTAATTAGGTTCAGTTTGAGAAAACAAATCCCAATGTTCTTCTTTGTGTAGCTATGGATTGATCTATGGAAAACCACCAACAACTGTTGCAGGCAAGCCCATGCTCCGAGGTTAATCCAATCCAGCCAAGGTTTGAGAAATCATTCCAAGGCCTTAGCTACAATTTAGCCAAGGAAGTGAATAGCGTGAAGTCATGTGTGTGAAGATACAGTAATCGACAGCTAGCAGGAAATCAAGTAGATCAAATTAAATAATCTAGCCGAGTTTTGAAAATGCCTATTGCAAGGCGCAAGAGAGCCAGAAAGTGTGGGAATACTTCTGACGAGAAGAAAGAGGAGAGAGAAGATACTAGAGAAGAGAAGGTAGATGCTGACAGAGAAGAGGATAGTGAAGAGAAGAGAGGTGTGATGAGAGAAGAAAAGAGAGAGGATAAGAGTGAAGAGAATATAGAAGAGAAGATAGAAGAGAAAATAGAAGAGAAGTTAGGAGTGATGATCGAAGAGAAGCTGGATAAGAAGGTAGAACAGATGATAGAAAGGAAGATACAAAAGATAAAAAAGAAGATACTAGATAAAATAGAAGAAAAGATAGACGAGATCATCGGAGTGATGATAGAAGACAAGATAGAAGAGAAATTAAAAAGTATGATGGAAGGGAAGATGGAGAAGGGAAGAGGGAAGAAGGGAAGAGAAGATGGAAGGAACATAGTAGAAACGATAGGAGAGAAGATAGAAGAGCAGAGTAGAGAGCAGCTTGGGGAGACGATAGAAAAGCTGATAGAAGAGAAGATAGAGAAGAAGAAAGAAGAGAAGATAGAAGAAAAGAGAGATGGTTGGATAACTGTACAGGATAAGAATAGACAGCACATCCAGGGTAGCAAGAGGCATCGCATTCCCGGGGAGCAGGAGCATTGTGTTGCCCTATCGAACAGGTTCAGTGTCCTGGCGCCTGCCGAGGAACCTGAGAAGGAGAAGATTAGATATTTGATGATCGGTGATTCGCGGGTGAGGCCCCTTGGGAGAGTGTTTTGTGGGAGGGAGGACAGGTGTGCCGTCAAACCAGGAGTAAAAGTGTCCGAACTTGGCCCTATTATCCAGGACGAACTACGTGCGTGCGATCCCGAAACGATCATCGTACAAGTGGGGGTTAATGACGTTGGACCGAGGCGCAGCGTAAAGCTTGTACAGGAATATAGGCAACTGCTGCAGACGCTGAAGGAGGCTAGGAAGACTATCGTCATCACTGGCATCCTCCCTCGTGTTGCAGTCGGCACGGAGTGGTACTCCAGAGCCCTGTCAGCAAACCACTCTGTGAGTAAACTATGCTCGGCTATGGGGTTTGAGTTTGTCGACCTGTGGGATAAGTTTTATGGCAGCGACGTGTACTACATGAGGGATGGTTTGCATTTATCGGATGAGGGGGCGACAGTACTGGGGGCTGCATACGCAAGGGTGATTCCGGGAAACTAGTTGGGAGGGGGGGGGGGGAGGGTCAGAAGACGCAGGTAAAAGGGCATCGAGAAGTAGGCAATGGTGAAGGTTCAACTGATAAGGGGACGCATCAAAGTTATCATACCTGTAGCAGTAGTAGCAGTGGTAGAGAGCTACCTAAATGTAATATTGGATGTATAATGTAAATGCACAGAGCATTAGATCACAATTTGATGAGTTCAGATGCTATGTTGGTATTCAAAAACCGGATATTATTTGTGTAACAGAAACATGGGTTAGTGAGGAATTTTGTGATGATAGGCTACAGGACTTCGAACTACAAGGTTACAACATGTTTTCGTACTGCAGGAAATCACGGCAGGGTGGCGGGGTATTTGTATACGTCAACAGTTTATACGTTGCTACGAGAGTTGATGATCCATTAAAAGCGAAGGACGTAGAATCAATTTGGATAGACGTTAAAATTGGTGCAGGTAATAGGGATAACTTAAGAATAGGAGCATTCTACAGACCAGGTAATCTTTTGAGAGTGCCTCAAGTTGAAGCAGACCGAGTGATCTGCGAAGAAATTCGTAATAATTTTAAAACACATTGTCTGATTATGGGGATTTCAATTTACGAGGGTATGAAGGCAGGGTAGAGACCAACGAGTGTATGATGTTTAGGCAACTTTTTGAAGAGGAACTTTTTATGCATCAGTTTGTCACTGAACCAACTAGATTATGTTCAATTCTTGACCTAGTCTTCTCTGACAACAGAGAACTAGTGAGTGATGTAACCATCGGTGAGGGACTCGGTAAAAGCGATCATAGTATAGTAAACTTTAATATCTCATCTAATGTTAAGCTCAAAGATAATCTCCTTCTGGTTCCAAATTTTAATCAAGCAGACTTTGACAAATTGAGAAATGAACTTGCCCAGATCGATTGGAACAGTGGGTTTGAAAGATTAGATACATGTGAATCCTGGAATTATTTTAAGACTATATTGAAAGCAGTTCAGAGTAGACACATACCATTTAAGTATAAACGTAGTAGAAAAAACGATAGACCTCCCTGGCTTACACCAGAAGTTAGAAATGCCATCAAAACGAAAAGAGCTGCATTTAAGAATATGAAGGGATCACCAATTGAGTCAAATAAGAGAAGTTACCAAAAAAGTAGGGACGAGGTAAAGAGAAGAGTCAGGGCAGCAAAAAAGCAAAGGAAATAGACTTGGCAAAGAACTGCATTGCCGACAGCAAGAGATTTTTTAGTTTTTACAAAATGAATAACGTTTCAAAAAGTATTGGTCCACTTAAAGTAAATGATATGTTGGAAAGTAAAGATAACGAAATGGTGGAATTGTTGAGTAATCAGTTCAGTTCCGTTTTTACAATCGAAGACCAAAGTGGTATCGCATTACTTCATCCTCCGCCAGTAACGGAGGATACTTTGGGAGAGCTGGGCAATATAAGTAGTGATTTAGTTAGTGCATATTTAAAAAAGATAAAACCTAATAAGGCGGAGGGACCAGATACTATATATGCAAGGGTTTTAAAAGAATGTGGAAGAGAGATATCTGTTCCATTGGCTATAATATTTTCCAGATCACTAAAAGAAACAAATATTCCACTTGACTGGAAGAGTGCAAACGTAGTTCCTATATTTAAAAAGGGGGATAAAAGTAAGGTAGAAAATTATAGACCTGTCAGTCTTACCTCCTTAGTTTGCAAAGTACTGGAATCAATCATTAAAGATAAAATAGTAGAATATTTGGATGAATATAAAATCATTAGGGAAAATCAGCATGGCTTCAGGAAGGGTTATTCGTGCTTGACCAACCTTCTGCAGTTTTTGGATGTGGCAACCGATAGTTTTGATAGGGGTGAACAGCTTGATGTAGCGTATCTTGATTTTAGTAAAGCTTTTGATAAGGTTCCCCATAAAAGATTAGGATTACAACTGAAAAGCCACGGAATAAGCGGCAAGGCGCTTGATTGGATCGAGTTTTGGCTCTCAGGACGGCGGCAAAGAGTTTTACTAAATGGGGTCAAATCTGAATGGAGAGATGTGCGTAGTGGGGTGCCTCAAGGCTCAGTTTTAGGCCCATTGTTATTATTAATATTAATTAATACAATCGAGAATGGTGTACAGTAAAGTGTTAAAATTTGCTGACGATCTTAAAGTTTACAGGGTTATTAGGAGAGATAACGACCAGGATCTTTTCCAGTCGGATCTGGATAGGTTGGTTGAATGGTCAGAAACATGGCAAATGGAATTTATTTTTAACAAATGTAAAGTTATGCATGTAGGCCGAGTAAAAAGAAGAACTTCATACAAAATGGGGGGACAGGAGATGTCACAGACGGTAATGGAAAGGGACCTAGGGGTAATAGTTAACAGTAAGCTGTCTGCATCTGACCAGGTAACCAAAGCTAGAAAACAGGCGCTAAGGATGCTTGGTGCCATTTACAGGAATGTTTCTTATACAAGTGCTGAGGTGATAACTAAACTGTATTGTGCATTTGTTAGTCCACATTTAGAGTACTGTGTTCAAGCTTGGTCTCCAACGTATGAGAAAGATTGTTGGTTACTAGAAAGGGTACAAAAACGGGCAACGAAAATGGTTAACGGTATTAGTAATTTAGAATATGAGGATAGGCTTAAAACATTGGATATGTTCTCACTTAAATACAGAAGATTGAGGGGGGATCTCATTGAAGTTTTTAAGTTTGTAAATGGTCAACAGATTGGGTATTTAAAGAACTTGTTTGATTTTGATAGAGAGAAAAGAGGGCGATGCCATCAGTATAAACTTATTGTTAAACAAAGCAGGACTAGATTAAGACAGTCGTTTTTCAGTAGAAGGGCTGTGAGCCATTGGAACAATTTACCAGGTGATGTAATCAGTGCAGCCACATTAGTTTCTTTCAAAGCTGGGCTCGACAAATATTTTGCGGGAAAGGGTTTTGTTTATAAATATTCCTGGGATTAGTCTTAGTTATAGTGATACACATATGTGAATATACATAAGAACATAACAATTATAATTAGTTTTATCATTTATGACCTCTTCCTCGAAATTAAAATATAATAGTACCAAAAAACGTTATATTAATATTTCGATCACAGATCTTCATCAGAAATTATACATTACCAAAACGACAATAATCAGAATACAAGTTTCGGCAGCATATTGTTTCCCGCGTTTTTTTACACATTTTCGCGCGACATTTCTCGCGAACTTTATTCATACGGGCACAACCTTCTAAAGGATACATCAACTTCGGTCTGCATAAATAGTCGACATCATCTCGCATATATATCACAGCATCACCTATTAACAAACAAACATTCAAGCCCATATCTAACAATATGCATAAATATACAATAAAACGGGGGAAAAAATACAATGTTGCCAAACCTAAAAAGATGTATCTACACGAAAAATGCCATCGCAAAAGGGCGGAAGTGTTGAATTTTACATGATTGGCCACGATGACACATTGGAGTTCAGCTTTGGTTGTTCCTTTCTAATCAAAATAGACTCTGCGATTTTTCGGTCCGGGTGGTCCTTAGCTCTGTAAAGCACTTGAACTTGAATGGGTGTAGGGGTGTGCCCCGCTTCAGGATGAGCCATCTTGAAATGGTCCCCCATCGGTGTATCATCCTTCCTGCCTACCATGTCTCGGACATGTTCATTAAATCTTAGTCTCAGCGGGCGTTTGGTTTCTCCTATATAATTTGCGTCACAGAGCTTGCACCTAGGCTTATACACAACATTTTTCTGTGTGCACTGTCCTCTAAACCCACTCTTGCATAAATTACATCTATTTCCCCCGGGCAGCGAGGCGGCGTGAAAGCTGAGCGCACTAACTGACTTTTCAACTTATTTTCGTTTCTCCAAGCTAGCCTAACGTTTAAGCCCGATCTTTTCACCACCTTTTTTACTTTGCAAAGCAAATTTTCGTCAATATATGGTAGCGTTAAGTACCCATCCTCCCCCGCTGTCCGTTTCCGCCTGTGTCTAGCGCCTCTGGACAGGCGAACCTCCCTGAAGAGCCTTTTCAGTAGTTTCAGTGAATACCCATTCCCTAAAAGTAAGGTGTGAATTTTATCTACGCTACCATCCTCTTTTTCTTTGCTAGATGAATTGTTCAAGGCTCTATGAAACATATTCCTGATCATATTGTGCTTGGTAGCTGTAGGGTGAGCTGATGAAGCATGCAAGACGATCCCTGAGTTTGTCGGCTTAATGTAGAGCTCCGTCTCCAGTTTACGCTGTCCTGTCACGGAAGTAGTGATTGTTACACAAGTGTCCAAGAAAGGGACCCCTTTGTCTCTTGTTGAGTGATCCAGTGTGAATTCCAGGTTCGGGTGTGAGCTGTTGAGATACTGAAGGAACTCTAACAGTACCTGCTCCCCATGTGTCCAAATCCCCGCATAGTCGTCTATGTATCTGACTAAAAAGTCCGGTTTGTGAACTGCGTTCGCCAAAGCCTGCTGCTCAAACCTATCCAAGAAAATGATCGCTAAAGGAGGAGCGCAAGGGTTACCCATAGCGATGCCCTGTTTCTGCCTGTAGAAGTCATCTCCAAACGAGAAGACGTTATTGCGAAGACACTGTTCTAATAGAGTACAAATATCCTCATAGCTGAGCCCAAACGTCTCAATGTCCTGGCCATGAGTCTCGAGTTTCTCCTTGGCGGCATCTATCGCTTCTGCTACTGGTATGCTACCATATAGATTGACCACATCTATACTGAAAAAGATGGCCCCTTCGGGTAGTGGCTTAGATCTACTGTGGTCCGCTGCTCGTGAGAGGAAATCCTTAGTGTCCCAGAGGTGGGTGGGGATGAATGCCAAAAGCTGCTTAAGTATCGTTTCAAGAAGGCAAGCTGTCTTTTCCGTGGGTCCCCCCCGAGCCTGAAACGACAGGACGCAAAGGAACAGCAGGCTTGTGGTCTTTAGGTAAACCGTAAAAAACGGGTGTCCTGCTGTGCCTAGGCGTCAGTTCCTCCACAACTTTATCTGGAAGTTTGTTCCTGGTTACAGATTTAAACACTTGTTTAGTTTTAGCCTCTACTTTTGGGGACGGGATTTTTCTGGAGTTTCTCATACTTTTGGGGATCATTCAAAATAGCCTCTACTTTGTCCTTATAGTCATCCTTGTCAAGAAGCACTAGACCCTTGCATTTATCGCTTTGTTTCACAATAACGTTTTCATTTTTACCTAGATCTTTGATAAACTCTGTTTCATCGGTTGTTACGTTACCATTATCAGTTCTGTGATTTGTATAGGTACGCACTACATACTTACTTATAGGTACTTATAGGTACGCACTTCAGTTTGTGCAGGCTGCGCTCAATGTCTACATTAGGAGGGGGCGGGAACCTTTTACTGGTGTCTGGAAACCTAAAATTCAAATTAGGAACGCTTCCTCGGGACGTGTGGCGCTCGTCTCCGCCCACCTGGTCTCCGCCGTCCGGCTGTCCTCCTGCCGTGACGCCCTCTTGTGCTCGTCGCCCGTCGCCGTCCACCGGGTCACCGTTATTCTGTTGCAGATCGCCCGTGTCTCGATCCCTCCGTCCTTCTTCGCTGTTTGCGTCTGGAGGCGGCTGATAAACGTCCTCCTGTCGCACCTGGTCCTGGTTTGTCTGGCTTGTCTGGCTTGTCTGGCGGCCGACTTGGCCGGAGCGGTCTTCTTCTTGTTGTTGTCTTGTGGTATCTTCATTCGTTCTGGGAGCATTTTGATGTCGGGCCTCTCCATCTCCGGCTGGCTCATTGGTTGCTTGATTCGGTCCTGCGCTTCGCTTCCGACGGGTTATGTCCTCTATCCACCGTTTGGCGTAGGCCAATCTTTCGACGCTTTTTTCTACTTCTATTAGTACCTTCTTGGAAATGGACTGTGACACCGCGAAGTTAGGTCCTTTCGACAGTATAGCTAAATTTGGTGCGTCGAGAACCAGAGAGGATAAGTTGTTGACCCTCTTGTTGTTTGACCTGTCACTGTTACCAGGCGTCTGAGATGGTACGGCATTGTTGTCTGCTATCTCGGGTCTGTCGGTCTTGCCCTGACGTCTTCTGTTAAACTTGTTGATGAGATGAGGGCGATTCTCACGGATGGTGATGTCGAAGATTCGATTGCAAGTATAGGCTATCTCAGTCAAAGTATCACCCACCAAGAAAGAAGAGACCTCATTCTTCAAGCTTGCTCGTCTTCTCTCCAAGAAGGCTTTACGACGGAAAGACTCGGCGATGGCTTCATTGAGTAGAGTTGTCGCGAATGAGTCAGAATGGTTTCGAATGTGGCTATTATTCGAAAATACCTTGTTTATCGGCTTGAGAGCATCTTCTATAAAACTCGGCACTACGTTATACTTTCTACAAGCAGTCAAAAACTCTATTCTTAGAAGCGTTTTAGCAAGTTTTTCGGGATTCTTTAAAGTTTCAGCAAGCATTTGTTGGCGGTCAATTCTTGATTCGATGTTCTTTATATTGGTTAGTGCTTGTGCGAGGAACATATTGTATAGGCAAATTATAATTAGTTTTATCATTTATGACCTCTTCCTCGAAATTAAAATATAATAGTACCAAAAAACGTTATATTAATATTTCGATCACAGATCTTCATCAGAAATTATACATTACCAAAACGACAATAATCAGAATACACAGAATCTAACCTACCCTGTTTGAGATCAGTGCCGACTCATGTGGGTGACTACCACTGCGCGTGGCGCATGCCGCGTGAGAGGTGTTGAAAAGTATTTTCTCGCAATTGCACGTGCGCGCGTGCACACCCCTATTCTATATCTCAGGAACGGCTGATCCGATTGTGTTCAAATTTGGTGTGTGGTTAGGGACCTCTCATCCGCCGGTTTCCCACAAGTCAGGGGTGGGGTGCCTCTGCACGTGCGTACGTGCACACCCCTATTATGTATCTCAGGAACGGCTGAGCCGATTGTGTTCACATTTGATGTGTGGTTAGGAACCTTTCAGCCGCCGCCTTTCCGCAAGTCAGGGGTGGGATGGCTTTGCACGTGCACACGTGCACACCCCTCTTCTATATCTCTGGAACGGCTGAGCCGATTGTGTTCAAATTTGGTGTGTGGTTAGGGACCTCTCAGCCCCCACTTTCCCACAAGTCAAAGGTGGGTGCCTCTGCATATGCGCACGTGCGCACCCTTTTTGTATCTCAGAAACTACTTGTCCGATCGAGTTGAAATTCCCCATACATGTCCTTCGCGCTCGCTCGTTCATCGCTAACTACGGCGCCTTACTGGTACTATTTTCAAGTACTTCATTTCATAATTGATTTTGACCTGAACTAACATGACCTGTCATTAACCTTTTGGCATGTCACGTAAGATCAATATCGATTGAAGCATGAGCAAGTACATTTGACCAGTTTATTCACTATATGACGGTCGTTCGAATGATACCCAATTGGTGCACTGAAAACATTTGCACCCGCGTAAAGCGAGTAAAACCCGCTGCCAGCGGATTCCCCCCTACCCACCACCTAATTTGACTGCACCGACGCCTCACCCGATCCGACGCTACCCCTCCTCCCCGCTCAACAACTCTGCGCTGTCGACCCGACACCCCCCCCCCCCCCTCCCCCGTTAACAACTTTTCGCTGTCGAAACTGAACGAAATTTTGTGCTCCTCCCCCCAAACTCGAAACCTAGATCCGACACTGATACGCTTCCATAGTACATCACAGAGCATATGTCCTCTCTACGTTGATTGCATACAAATGTCTCGTATATCCCATGCCGAAGACACGCTAGTAATTGACATAGACTATATAGGCATAGCATCCTGTGGTATGCAGTAATTGAGTGTAAATATAGGTAAACTGTCCAGTGCAAACTTAAATAGCACAGTTTGTTTATCATTTGTGCGTTTCTGAGTCAGTTGGCAGCGACCGAGTGTTGGCAGCGAATATCGAACAGTGTTCGGCCTTTGTGACTTATGTGTTCGTGAACGAGCGGAGTTCATTTCCTGGTTGGTTTGTGCTCTTTACGAGTTGCTTTTTCAAGGTCACTTGTTCGATAAGATTTCAGTAGTGTTCATGAAAAGACCATGAACTTTGTAAGCTGTTCATGATCGTGCAGACCATACATGTGCTGAGAGCTCTGAAAAGATTCGTGTCCAAAAGGATCCCACGTCATTTTGCAAGGCCGTACAAGAGAGGTAGAATCATCCGGGGATTTTGCGCCCCAATCGCTCAACATTAACGGACCAGTGAGGTCTGTCTGGTTAGTTTGGTCCGTCTCGGCTGTCGCCGCACGTGGTTCGGTGCGGTGCGAATATTTCCAACGGGATAGTTACGCCTAAGGTGCGATCCTATAATATATTTAAGATTACGTTTACTGCGGATAATTATCCCCCTCTTAATTCATGCCTCTGTATTGTTTCTTTTTAATTAATTTAGTTCGAACCTTTTGAATGGATGGATTACTGAAGCCAGGACAGGGCCCTGGCTAAGGAGTTCCCACTGGGGGACAGTTCGAACAAAAAATACTGCTAAAGGCATATGCTTCAGCGTACCTACTAGAGGTGCAGAAAACTGGTCCCGGCGGGACGGCGCTGTGACTAAATCAGTTTCATGGCGTCACTAAGCCGGGACTAGGTCAGGTCAAATGAGATAAAGCCGTGACCTTATCATACTAAAGACTAAATCAGGCGCATGTTCCAAAGTCCAAACATTTTGATTAAGAAGCAATTGTTACAGCTGTTCATTTGGTTTGCATTCTATTTCTGAGTCACTATATCAGTCAACACTAAAGATTGACTGACTGACTAAAGATTGATACTTTGTATCACCTATAAACTTGTTCATGTTGGTCGCTTAACTTGGGTATAGGATAGGCGTTTTCATGAAGTAACAAACGTAATCATCACACTAATTTATAGGTGACACCAAGATAAAACAAACACCAAGACACTAAGCCTACTTACTTCACTAAAACTACCTACTTACTACTACTTAGGTACCTGTTACCCGCCCCCTCCAGGGCGCGTGTTAATATATGGTTGTCTTCAATCAGGTGAGATGACACGAATTAATGTTGGTATAGCTGTGGCTCACTGGTAACTTACAGGCCATGCATGACATCACTATTTAAATTGTATTGTTATCCTTGTCTGGTCTGATACTTAGCTTTGAGGGCCTGCAAGCAGTGTTCGCCATGGGCCGGGCTGACCCTATGGGCCATGGGCTGAGCCGGGCCTCAACTTTAAGGAAATCACTGGGCTCTGGACGAGCCTGGGCCTGATAATGTTGAAGTAATGCGCGCGTCGCACAAGCTCAGGGGCCAAATGACCACAGCAGGCAGTGCACCATAAGCAGGGGTGTCGTCATGCGCGTCGCCACCACTGGGGACACTAGGGACGTTGTTCCTAGTAACTTTCACCCATCTCTAATATGGTCCCATGCACGCGGACACTTGGATTTGTCCCCACTAATTGGCTTTACATATTTTAAGGTCATTCTTACCATGCAACGCCATAGGCCTAATGTTAAAATGTGACATTAATGGTAGGGCCCTGGCCCTACTAGGCCTATAGAAAATGACACCCATGGCCATAAGCCACAATCATCATGATATACTTCATACTTGCCTGTGCTTTCTTTTCACATTTATAGTATAATGTGAAATATGTACCAACCAAAATATGTACCAACTGCTAACTACCAGTGGGTGGCTTACATGGCAATATACAAGTGCATATTTTAGTTTTAGTTTATTCAAGTAAATGAGCAACAGGCAGCAGTAACCCAATTACAGCTCAAGTCCAAAGTTTAAACACTTCAATTAAACATCACATCAATAACATACACATAGAAGCACAAACCTACAAATCACATCCAAATACAAACTTGACAATATACATAAAAGCACACAATACAACCCTAAAAATACACATAAAACAACGATTGTAAGAGCTATAAGCAGATATTAAAATGGACACTGTTTAAAATATCTCACTACCCCAGCTCTAAACACTTGGAAGGATGCCCCGAATGGGTCTGCCGCTGGACATTTTGCCAGGTATTCATTATACGCCCTAACGGCCCTCCCGAACAGCCCACGTTTAAAGGTCTCCACTCGCGCTTCACGTGTGGATGGAACGTGAAGGAGTTGGGATTGTGCAGTTCTAGTTCGACGCTGGGGCACATGAATGGGGATGCTTCCGAGTAGGAAGGCTGAATCTATTCTTCCTGACATGACTTTTTGAAGGAAACAAATGTCGTGCTGAAGCCTTCTTTGGGACAGGCTGCTAATTTTGAAAAGCTTCAGCAGATCGTGATATGAGAGTGAGTGGGAAGGCCGATTGGTTGGGTGAGTGGGCAGCCAGCCACATGATAAATTTGTGCTGGACTCTGTCCAGTCGGTCTAAATGGGTTTTTGCAGCTCCACCCCAAATGACGCAACCGTATTCAAGAATGGACCGAACGTTAGCGTAGTATGCTGCTAATAGGGGGCAGCGTCCAGTCCTCCCGCCACTCTGCCGGTCTGGAAAGATCGAATGAGCAGGCCCAGCATCCTGTTCGCTTTGCTGACTGCAAAGTCTATATGGTCGGCAAATGTAAGTTTCTTGTCCAGCCACACCCCCAAATCGCGGACTTTTTCTACATGTTGAAGGGGGGTGTCGCGAATTTTGTATGTGGTCTGGATGATGTTAGTTGAGATTAGTGATATCCGAAATGATTGACACTTTGATGGATTTAAATTGAGCCTCCAGGCTTCCGACCAGCGTGTGAGTCGCTCAATATCTGCTTGGAGAATTTCTGTGTCTTTCTGACAGGTAATTTTCCTATACAGTTTGACGTCGTCAGCAAACAGCAGGATGCTGGACTGTATGCTGGCC
This sequence comes from Chirona hameri, assembly GCA_036785665.1. Classification (NCBI taxonomy): domain Eukaryota; kingdom Metazoa; phylum Arthropoda; class Thecostraca; order Balanomorpha; family Balanidae; genus Chirona; species Chirona hameri. The sequence goes on from JAXIVJ010001404.1 coordinate 18,550, forward strand.
GGTAAGTCATTTATATACATGGCAAAGAGCAACGGTGATCCCAGACTTCCCTCCGGCGTCCCAGAGCGAACCGTGGTCCAATCAGAAGATTTTCCATTTACATTTACCCGCTGCCTACGATTACAGAGAAACGTGGATATCCATTTTAGAGCATTCCCCGACACTTTGTAGGACTTTTGAAGCTTGTGAATAAGAAGTTTGTGGTTCACGCTCTGAAACGCCGAAGAGTAGTAGTCCGTGTAGATCACATCCGTTTGGTGCCTGCATTGAATTGACTCCCACGCTGTTTCAGCAGGCCAAGTTCGTGTCACACGATCTGCGTGGGACGAAACCGTGCTGGTTTTCGTTTAGCGCTGGTGTGACATGCAACCGAAGTTGCTCAAAAACACGTCTTTCCAGTACTTTGCCGAGTATGCTAGGATATGCTAGGATAATAAATACGAGATATGCTAGGATAATGATTGATTTTTTTGTAAATCATTACATGCTTAATCTGAATGGCCCGGACGGGCCTGGGCCTCAATATTATTAATTTTACTGGGCCTGGTCGGGTCCTGGGCTTGGTGTTCATGGGAATGGGCTTGACCGGGCTGGGGGTTGGTGGGACCGTGGCGAACACTGCCTACAAGTGAGATGGATTTTCAGTTTGTGTATGCCCTAGACCTGTATTTCAAAAGGTTGTTCCGGCATTTTTTGTAAATATCTTCTGTACAGCGTGATGGGTTTTCATTAACGTCAGCTAGAATCTGACTTTCCAACTTGTTTGTCCATTGCCTAGTGTTTAAAATGTCATTGTTGATGGTTGATTACTTTGATACTTTGATATTCTTCCAGTGGCCTATTTACGAATCTTGTAGGTACTAGGTAGGTATTAGGTAACCATGCATTTCGTTCATGCCTACTGATTTCCTACATCTACTTCAAGGTATTGGCAGTTTTGTCCTGCTGCTGTTCTAGCAATGTTCTCAAATCTAAATGTTCTAGCAAAGTATATTTTTAGGATATAAATTACATAACTATTTCGTATGTCGAAATTGTGAAAATTGATCTAGCCGTGACCAAGCTGGGACTCAAATTGACCTGGCTGCTAGCACGCCGTGACCTCTGAACTAGGTCAGCCGCCGTGACCGGAGCCGTGACCAAGAAATTCTAGTTTTCTGCATCTCTAGTACCTACCCACTGATACAATGTAGTGTGATAATGACTAAAATATGAGCATAAAGAAGAAATAAATGAGTATAATAGTAAGATATTGAAGCTGAATAAAAATAATAAATAAAGCACGCACATTGGCGGAGGTCTACGCCAATTTCGAACCGACGCGACGGGGGACGGGTATCCGCCCTCAAGATCTCCAAAGCTACGCTAGGTAGCGGAAAACAGCATTTTACTGATTTTAAAGCGGACCGGTTAGCTGGGCGGTAACAGGCTCGCTTGCCGTGTGCGGTGTGAGAGGGCTCGAATCCGTGGGCGACCGGTTCGGGAATGGGCTGCCGATTAGTCCGCAGCCTAGCCCAACAGCGGCGCACATCCGAAATCGCCGATACTCCCTGTAATTGGGTAATATTAGACCTGTTTACATAGCACAAAAAGCATCCATACATAGGAAGGCAATTTCCTAGGAATTGAGACTTTTTAGCTTTTTCTAATGAAATTTTCCCGGCCTCAAAAGATTGGTTTAGTCTCTTCAAAAACTGCTGTTTGAGCACGAGAATACACAAAGGTACTCTTGCCTATGCTATGTTTAATATGGGTCTACCTACTCGCAAGTTACATACACTGGCGGATCCTGGAGCCGGTAGGGGCAAAAGCCCCCCCCCCCCATCCCAAGCTCGACAGGGGCGGCAATAGAAATTAGCGCCCCCCCCCCCAAAAAAAATCCGCTGAAACTGGCGATGAAAGTGGGTACCTATTGCCTGCGAAAAAAAAACTTCTTGCGAAAGCAATATTGTGTTTTTTCCTCGTTTGTGTTTCCTCTATTTTGTAGCATTTTGATAGCAGTAGGGATAGGGAAAGTGGCGCTATTTTGGAGTGATTCACAACCAACGTAAGTTATAATTTTTGCCACGCAGCCTTTGGTCTCATGCTGCCTGATCGGTGGCAGAGGAGCGCGTGAGTGAATTTCCGTGTATTACTGGCGGATCCAGGGGAAGGGGCGGCAGGGGCAAAAGCCCCCATTCCAAGCTCGCAGGGGTGGCAATATAAATTAGCACCCCCCCACAAAAAAAACACGCTGGAACTGGCGACGGAAAATGGGTACTGCCTGCGAAAAAAAGCTTATTGCGAAATAAATAAATATGTTTTTGCCTCGTTCGTGTTTCCTCTATTTGGTAGCATTTTGGTAGCAGTAGGGATAGGGAAAGTCTGTCGCTATTTTGGAGTGATTCACAACCAACATAAGCTATAATTTTACACGCAGCGTCGGAGCCCTTGGGCTGCCTGCTGGGTGGCAGAGGGGCGCGTGAGTGAATTTCCTTGCATAGGTACCTACTAGTGCTAACCCGTCCGCTCCGCTGGACGATTGTACACACTATGCAGGGCAAGTGGTGGTTACTACCCGTGGCACACCCGTCGTACCTAATTACTTATTACCCGTCAAGGGATCACCACACCACCAACTCCGGTGCGTCGGTGACTTATCCCATCTCCCACATATGTCCTATGCATAGCTAGCTGGCATCTCCGGGATGGAGGTATCCGCACCCATTCAGCACGTGAATTAAAGGGAAATAATGACCTTTTGATTTTGTTAGCAACAATTTATTAGGCTACCGTTATGGTTTAAAATTATTTTATTTAAATTTAAGAATTAAATAAAATTATTCCCAAATTCAAAGTTGTAAGTTTGGAAAAACTAGAAAACCTTGTGTACTTCATGAAGGTCATTGACAAATTCGTCTTTCCCTACCATTGTTTACATCGAGTGCGGCATTTTTGGAGGCAATGTGACGTTTCCGATCAAACTGAGCGCTGCTCGGACACACGCTAGTAGCGCTAGTAGCGCTTTCGTTCTCCATGGCAACCAGGCGTCAGCCAATCAAAAGCCAGAAAGGGAATACGTTCTGGCTTTTCATTGGCTCACGCCTGGTTGCCATGGAGAACGAAAGCGCTACTAGCGTGCGCTCGAGCAGCGCTCTGATCCGTGAAGCAATCCGTGAAGCATCCGTGATGCATGACTGACTATCAGTATAAGTCATGAATAACAACAACATGTAAACTATACCAACTCGAATAAAATAAGGGCGGAATGAATTGAACCCCAGGCAAGCTAGTATTCGCAAAGCACTCGGCACTGCGCCACAATAGCAAAAGGTGAGGGAAATGCGTATTGGATACAATCATATTACGTCACAAGTTTCTGAAGTGTCAACTACTATGAAATACAGTGATAAAATACCTTTAATAATGATTAACAAGAAAATTCAAATTTAAAAAACAATAATTTGAATAAGTCTTTAATTAGCTTTCAACTCAAAATCAGATATATTTTGCAATGCTACACAAGAATGGCACCAGTGACGTCATTAACAAAGCCTGCTACGGGACTTGGGTATACTAATCAGGAACAACTCGCCACAATGGTTAAGTGCGCCGAGAAGCATGACAATGACTTTGTAAACAAATCGCCGACGCTAAATAGGTCGCCGTCGATGTGCATCGATGAGCTTCCGATTTAATTGCCAGTTTTGTGTTATTGTTTGTTAGTTTTTTGGGGAAAAATTATTATGTTTCATGATAATATAAAGCATAGTGTTATATACAGCCACAGACAAATTATACAATACTCCTAATGTTGAAAACAAATGAATCGATTTTTACAAATTGAGGGTCGCAACCACTAACTATGCCGCCGTTGATGTGCATCGATGAGCTTCCGATTTTATTGCCACTTTATCCAATCGCTGTTAGTTTTAGAAGATCGCCGGGCATATAATCACAACAAGCAGAACGCACAATATGTTTCCCACTCCATTGCGTAAAAAAACAATACGGGAAAAGCCCGCAGTTTGATGAGGACCAAAAGTACTTGCAAGTACCGGTCGTTAAAAGTGTGGAACGCTTATCAACTTTAACTTGAAATATCTTTCGGTAGGAAAGTTTTCATGCAAAATGTGATGAATTTACAATATATTTTGGTCTCGTCTGGCGATTTCAAGTGCTAACTCCATTTTTGTGGAAAAAGGTCATTATTTCCCTTTAATTAACTGGGACTTTTAAACTGAATAAACTGATCGGTTCCGGATAGACAGACAGACAGACAGACGCTTATCAAATAGTAATATAGATGTTGTGTGGAATACGTCTACTAGTATTAAGTAGGGTAATAAGGTCCAGTACAAAATCCCAATGTTCTTCTTGTTGTAGCTGGGGCATTCCACGACAAATCGACAAAAACAAAGTGTAAAATTACACCTTCGTCACCAATTTTTACCAAAAATTGGTATATGGGGGGTATATGGGGTAACCTGGGGTGCTAAAGCGAGCTGTGAAAGTTGTAATGCAATGCAAGCAATGGTTCCGGAGATATTGCCTCGGGCATTTTAATAAGGTCACGATGCAGGTCAATGTTTGGCAGCCCATATGGCGGGGAATTTATGAAGCAATATATATTTATTATGTCATTAGAATGGCAATGAGCTGTTTTATAACATGAAGATGTTTATTTTGTTCATTTTCGAAAATTTCCAAATTTAGTAGGTACGTTTTCGAAATTGTAAAACTTTTTCGGATACCTTTTTTCAAACGTGTTTCTATTTTTTCGCTATGCTATTCTTACGTGTAAGGACATGTCAATTAAGCTCACCGATAAAATTGAGGAATATTTGCCTCCAAATATCTAAAATTTTGTCATTTTACATGCTATTTTATATTTAAAAAAATATGTTATTCGCTAATAACTTTCGACTGAATACAACTAGAATGGTACGGTAAACGTCATTTTGCTGTTCTCATCAATACGAGTTTAATGCTCTGCAGCATGACGACCTCTTTCTGATATTTGATAACCTTGACCTTAAATTTCAAAGTTAGTGTTTTTTTGAATTTTTGAATCTTTTTTGGATACCCAAGCCAAATGTATTTCCTATTTTTGACTTTATTATTGTTAAGTGTAAAGAAGTGTCGTTCAAACAGAAAAATAAAATTGATGGTTATTTGGCTTCAAATATGCTAAATTTTGTCATTTTATATGTTCATTTTGTGAAAGATGTGATTCCCCAATAACTTTTGACTGAATAAAGATAAAAAGGTAAAATGGACACCATTTTGTTATTTTCGTCAAAACGCGTTGAATGAAATGCAGTATGACCTCTTTTTAACATTTTGTGACCTTCACATAAGGTCAATAGCAAGGTTCAAGGTTAGGTTTCCAATTGTGGCCTATGTGGCGATGCTACATATCTGAAAACTTGTCTTGTTGCGAGAAATTCGATTGTGCTTAAATAACGCCTGATCGTCAATGTCAACTTTTGAACTCATTTAAATTTGAATGTCGAATAGTAACTTCATAACTTCCTTCTCGGTGTAAAGCAAGCCCAAAAATGTCTCAGTTTGCTTTATAGTCATCAATGGTCGCGCAATTATTTTAACACCAATGAGTTCCTATCTTCAAGACAGGTTCAAAGATATATAACATCGCCGTGTAGGTCAAATTTGGAAAGGTGCCTTGCGCCGTGACCTTGACCTTAGGTCAAGGTCATCAAATTTCAGAAAGAGGTCATGCTGCACAGCATTCAACGCGTCTTGATAACAAAATGACGTTTACCGTGCCCTTCTAGCTTTATTCAGTCAAAGATTATTAGCGAATAACTTATTTTGATGTAAAGTAGCATGTAAAATGACAAAATTTGATATATTTGGAGGCAAATATCCATGCATTTTATTTTTGCACTTAACTGACACGTCCCCTTACACGTAAGAATAGCATAGCGAAAAGTTTAACCCAAGTCCGCAAAAGGAAAAAAAATGCGGGTACCCTTTAGGTCATATGAAGGCTCCTGGGGGCCCGGAAGGCCCCAGTGAAATTAGCCCCCCCCCATATTGGGAGGCTGGATCCGCCAGTGATTACATATCATGTGTTACATGTTATTCAATGACTTGTGGGAACATATGTTCCTGGATGTTCGGTGTTCCATACATATATTTATGTTATTGTATTCAACTGTATCACCAACGGGATGAACCCAATGACAGGCGAAGTCAAATAGTTAAAAACGTAAACACATACACACAAATACAGATACAAAAGTATAAATAAAAGACGACAACAGAAAAATATTAAAAACGCGTTACATTTCATGCAGAACATCATGCAGTCAGTCCATACTGCTTCCTGACATACTTCAGCACCTGCCGCTTGAAGGAGCCATGGCCATCATCGAAGATGTCGGCCGGGACAGTCTTCTCTCTAAGGAAGGCGTTCGTGACCATTGGCAAGCGAGTGAACATTCCATTCTGCACGATTTTGTCACGAGAGTGAGGAACATTGAGCAGGTTTTGTTGGCGGGTCGATCGGGCGGCCACGTGAAGAGAGAAGCTTTCGAGCAAACGCGGTGTGTCCAGTTTGCTGCATAGAACGTTTTTGAGAAAAAGGAGATCATGCTGAACTCGCCTTGCGGCTAGAGTGGGGATTATGAAGTGGTGACAGAGGTCACAATAGGAGAGAGAAGGAGCATTTCCAGACTGGGTGTTGTGGAGAAGCCACATAAAGAATTTGTGCTGCACCCGATCGACCCGCTGTGTATGGGAGTCGGCCGCACCGGCCCAGATCACAGTTGAAAACTCGAGAATAGATCGCACGTTAGAAAAATAGGCAACTACAATAGCTGTGCGATTGAAGTTTGAACCGTGGTTCGAGCCAGATTGAAAAGAGCGGATGACGAGACCCAGGGATCGATTTGCTCGTTTGACGATGCTGTCAACGTGCGTTTTTTGTTTTGTTTTGTTTTTCCTCCAGAATATGCCTGAATGTCTCAGATATGGTAGATTATCAGCTCGGTCGAGAGCTGTACAGCTACCAAATCTTGAGAAGGTGGATGTCTCGCCAATTCTGATTGGTCGTCGTTTAAAGTTTGACCAATCAGCTGCGAGCTGCTCTCAGCGCGACTGTAACCGCCGACAGGTAGCGCTCCCGCTAGCGATGAGCTTGAATAGATGGCGCTCGTGCTCGTGTTTACTGTTCATGTCATGCCGTAACTGACGAGATCGCACTCGCGATGGCCACGTTGAGCGGAGCAGTCGGGTGACACTAGTGGCGCTGCGCATGTGTGTCAGGCATTATTTACACATTATGTGTCAGAATGTAAATGTCAACAGAACGTGCCAAGGCCATGTCCGCAAAGAGTAAGTTATTGAAATTATTGGAATGCTTTTATTTGTGAGTTATTATGACCATGTTCCAATGACGTATAACGAATGGTAGTTTGTGTGCGTTTACTGATCTCGTGTGTATTATTATTTTTCAGGTTTTACGTGTTAATATAGCGGCACCGTAGAAAAAGGCGGTGTTTCGTAGTAGTTGAATGTGAGCCGTAATAATGCAATAGCTGCTACAGCGACGTGGCTGCTACGAATTTCTAGATCACTTTGCTTTAGAGAGATTTGCTCGAGAAATGGTGCAAATGCGCAGGTTGCATCTGTCAGATTCGAGCTCAGCTTAGTGATTGGGAGTATGTTTTTGCCACAGTTCCTCGAGATCATTGCGCAAACTACACGCGTAAGGAAGTAGATAATCAAATCTAGGGAAATTTCGCTAGAAGAAGCTAAAAGTCTCAATTCCTGAGAAATGATTTCCCTAGGTATGGGGAGGCCATGCAAACAGGCCTATTGTGACCTGTTGTGGAGTGGCCAGAATACAACACAGTTGAAACCGTGCTTGGTGACGCTTTTCTCTATTTCACAGACCGTAGATTTGTATTTTTACCTACGTATTTTGCTCCCACTGGAGGGGCAAAATTTGCTCACTGGGGGGGGGGGGGGGCAGCCAGTAGTCGCTGGGGAGGGGAAAATACCCGCAGTTAACCCGCCATTGACGGCCCAGTTAACCCGCCAATGACGGGGGTGGGGGGCGTTTAAAGGGAATGTTTCACCCTTGTAATTGTTTTGAACTGAGATAGCCATTATCTTTGGCCGTTATTGAAATTACGAAAATACTAAGGTCAATTTACCAAAAACTTAGCCGTTTTTAAGCAATTTTATTTCGCATTTGCAAAATGGAGTATAGGCTAGTCCCGCCGCTAATTGGCTGACAGCCACTTTTTCAGCCAATCCCACTTTGTCAGCCAATCAGCGGTGGTCTATAGCTCAATAATGACGTCTTCCTCCCAAAGTTAAAAACTTAATTTGTATAAAGTGAAATGACTTTTCGAGAGAGAAAATATCACCATCGTTTTCAGCATCATTTGCTTCATATTTTAGACTACAGCCAGCGTATATTTGACAACTTTCAGAAAGGTGAAACATTCCCTTTCACGCCCCCCCCCCCCTTCATTAACTCTCGTAATAGCTAAAAATAAATAGCGCTATCAACGTGAAACTTAAGGTATCTTCTCCTACATCGATTTTAAATTTTCTGTGCCAATATGAAGCAATTTTGTCGAATACATTCCGAGGTATAGCGAATTTTCTGACGTCACTACACACGAGTTTGACACAAAAAGCAGCTACACTTTAACAGGCCGTACATAGGCCATATCTTGAGCAAAATGCAATCTAAAAGCGTCAAAAGATAGCAAATGGTCGGGACCACAATATGGATATCTCGGATTTTTGCAAATATTGTTGTTTTACCCCATTTTTTTTTGTTTAAAAAACTATGTGTTTTGGAAAAATGCCCTCAAAATCAAAATTTTCGAACATGAAAAAAACGGAAAATTAGTTCGACCACAAATGGACAATATCCAAACCAAATTTTAAAGTAATATCTTTGTTTTTGACTGACTTATGGCTCCCTAAGTATGAGTAACTCATGACGTCATATTTTATTTTTAAAAAATCGGCTTTTAGTGACCTGATACAAACAAATAAATGCCAGCACTGTATTTCTGAGGCAAAACTGGGTTTCTGAGGCAAAAGGCAACATGCCTTTTGTATTTAAATTTATCAATTTCATATTTTGACATTATGTGATCTGACCTTGACCGGAGCTTGACACTAAATTCATTTAAATGAGGTCATATGGTAAAATGACAGCCACTATCAAATTATACGTGTAAAATAACCCATAAAACATGTGTCACATGATTTTCATATTTTGCGCATAGTGACCTTGTGTGACCTGACCTTGACCTTTGACAACAATCTCACTTTAGCTCATGCGGGATGTGTATCATACCTTTGGGAGCACTTTGGGTGATCATGGGAGTAGTTGAAGGCTTTGGATGGGAAGTATGGCCCATACACTCAAATACCTCGATTTTGACCTTTGAACTGACCGTGACCAGACATGTGACCTTAATTTGGTATTTTTAGTGTGCTTTAGATTCGTCGCATCGAGAGCTTTCGAATGCCACCTTGCGAGTCTCGCTGCGATCATTGGTTCGGAAGATAATCAGGGGACGTTTAACGCCCCCCCCCCTTCCTGTCAATGACGTTCGGCTGAGACCCCATTCAATGCTGGGTTAAAGGCCAGCCTTGTCAATGGCGTTTTGAGTTGAGATAACCAAGCTGTTCTCCATGCTCGAAAATTTACTTGAAAAGCTTTCACATCTTCATAGAAACCCCTTAAAGGGAATAATACACCTTTAACATTAGTTTTAACTGAGGTAGCCAGATTGTCGGGAGTACTGAGAAATCTCCAAATGTCAATTTTTGTTCTTCCAAAACGACCTAGTTGCTGAGTTTCAACGCAAAAACCGTTGGGTATATTTGGTCATATTTTACAGGGACAAATCTAGTGACGTTTCGCATACGTCATTAGTATTCCTACCGCACTTAGTTTTCGCCAGGGTAATAGAACAACGTTTTCGCTATTTGGACCGGCCGCCACCGAAACGCATCATGTGTTCATGAGCTAGAAATATTATTGGCCATAACTTTGTCCATTTTCATTGGATTTCCAATTGAAAATAATACGGACACTCGTCTTGAAAAGGCACACCTTTTGAAGGGTGGCTCGTACCTGTAGCTGCAATATTCTCCGCAATAGAAAGAGGCACATGCACCTGTAACTGCGATACATTTGGGATACATTCTGCATGTGGTTACAGTTTTAAGTAATTACCTCTGTCAATTGTGAACCGATTTCCAATTGAAAATTACCAATAGATGCTTAGTGATAGACACATTTGTTGATTAGTGGCTGGTCGGTGTTCATGCAATATATTGATTCAATTTTGACAAAGTTTGTTTATTGTTTACGTTGAAGCGCCGCTTAGCTCGACATATTCTTGGCTATAACTTTGTCAATTTTCATTGGATTTCCAATTGAAAACTCGTCTTGAAAAGGCACACCTTTTGATGGGTGGCTAGTACCGGTATCTGCAATATTCTCCGCAATAGAAGCACATGCACCTGTAACTGCGATACATTTGGGATACATTCTGCATGTGGTTACAGTTTTAAGTAATTACCTCTGTCAATTGTGAACCGATGCCCAATTGAAAAGTACTAATAGATGCTTAGTGATAACTATATAACATCGCCACATAGGCCACAATTGGAAACCTAACCCTGAACCTTGACATTAACCTTAGGTCAAGGTTACCAAATGTTAGAAAGAGGTCATACTGCATATCATTCAACGCGTCTTGACTCAAATAACAACATGGTGTCCATTTTACCTTTTTATCTTTACTCAGTCAAAAGTTATTGGGGAATAACATCTGTCACAAAAATAACATAAAATGACCAAATTTAGCATATTTGAGGACGAATAACCATCAATTTTATATTTGCTGTTTGAAGGACACTTCTTTACACTTAACAAGAATAAAGTCAAAATAGGAAATACATTTGGCTTGGGTATCCCAAAAAATATTTGAAAAACTAACTTTGAAATTTTAGGTCAAGGTCATCAAATGTCATAAAGAGATCAATCATGCTGCAGAGCATTCAACTCGTCTTGATGAGAACAGCAAAACGACGTTTACCGTACCATTCTAGTTTTATTCAGTAAAACGTTATTGGCGAATAACATTTTGTTTTATATAAAATAGCATGTAAAATGCCACAATTTGAGATATTTGGAGGCAAATATCCCTCAATTTTATTTTTGCACTTAATTGACACGTCTCTACACGTAAGAAAAGCATAGCGAAAAATTAGAAACATGTTTAAGAAAAGGTATCCAAAAAGTTGTACAATTTCGAAAACGTACTAAATTTGGAAATTTTTGAAAATGAAAAAACCAACATCACCATGTTAAAAAAACAGCTCATTGCCATTCTAATAGCATATAATACATCTATATTGCTTCATAAGTTCTCCGCCATATGGGCTGACAAAGATTGACCT